>JAHWFO010028400.1:461606-525857 GCA_023313115.1 Rhysida immarginata | reverse complement strand
TATAAGTTGTAACCTTGAAACTTGAATCAATTGAATAAATACCATATCTGAATATACTGTCCAAATTTCATTCATCTAGCACAAGTCCTTCGTGGTGTTGGGTTGTTTTTTTTTCCGCCAGTGTATTAACCACTTGTTACTTCGATAAATAAAAATTACCTAAGACTCTTTTCTAAGGAATAGATGTGAAGATGCAAATCATGTAGAGTTAAAAAGTGCCATTTTCTAAGGGCCATTTCTGTTAATGAGTTCAGGTGCTAGTCTTTATCACAGACAGAGTGTAAAAATACGCAAGAACTTTTTAAATGATCTGATTTATTTGAGTCTTTGGTATTTCAAAATTTTAAACTTTCTGGAGATCTCTGAACGCCACTGTTAAAATTCAAGAAAATCTATACAACCTGCGAAGCAGAAGGAGGTGTGGAGGAACGGTATTTGAATTCTAATGAACAAGTGTTCCAAATAAAACAATAGTGAAGGATCTAAAAGTCCCTTAGAGCATGCGAGCCCCCACTGAAACCCATAACTGCTGCACAAGACACGCATTTCTAATATTTTCGTACAGCCCCCGTATTTGAACATTTATAACCGGAAGTCTATTTAATTTACTTATTTCTCCCTGTATATTTAAGATTAAAATTTAACATGACGGAAATAAACAAAAAGTGTTTTAATATCTCGAATAATCTTAAATTTGATTTTATGAGGGCAAATATAAAATTAAGTATTTAATGGTAAATAATAAGTTAACATTGATGTTTATATTTTCTAAGAAAAAATTTAATGCAATTATGCATATTTTACTTATTTTGTAAATTAAGTTTAATATCGTTCATGGATAAAGAAAAGCGAAAGGAAACCAATACGTATGTGAAGTGAAATTTCAAATGACAATTACGATGCAATAAACAGTATAAAGGAATGATCTACACCCGGAATATGATTGTAAGTTCGGTAATTTCAGCTGAATTCAGCTATTTCTCTTTCTTTGGTTTATCATGCGTTTTGAAATTAAACGTTTTTCTTATGTTACAGATTATGCCTGCTTTTTAATGGCTGATTTTTTTTGTTGTTCGTTTATAAGTCTGAAAAACACTGCAACTCTATTATTCCAATTTTTTTACTATCGAACTTAAACAATATTAATTATTATAAAATCATTAATTAATAAATATAAAAATATTCATTAATAACTATCAAACTATTCATTAGTAACTATTCAAATTATTAATTAATAAAATTTCAAAAACTAAAGTTATTAAATAAATGTGAAGCAAAAGATGGAAACAAAACAAGAGTGATAAAATACAAAGGCAATTTGAAGCTATTTTTATAGATTTAATATGAGTAAGTGGCTTCACAGTGAAACAAGCAGCAATGACTTTTAAAGAATGAAAAAAAAAAAGCGGAAAGCTACATATATGGTAAACTTCGTGCATATGATTAGAGTTGATACTTACTGTAATAAACTACTTGCGGATGGCAACCCTTCTCTTTCTAATTTCTCCTTTCTTCGATGGAAGAAATCGACAAGGAAAGGAAGGGTAGACAGAGAGAGAGAGAGAAAAAGGAAACAAATAGATAAAGAATACACAAAAATTTAACCTATGAAACGATTGAAATTTTTAGATTCTCTCAATATCGCCATTTTATTGCAACCGATTCTTTAAAATCAATCATCATAATTCTGTTTTCGTATGAAAAAGTGGTATAGTAAAACCCGCTTAAGTCGAATCGTTAGGGGATCAGGGAAAAAATTCGACTTAGCAGGGTTTCTACTTAAATGATATTTTCAAAAAGAGACTGAATTAAGGCTCATGTCATTATTGATTACATGTGCTATAGTATTTAAATAAAAAATATAGCTTCTCCACTGATGGAACGAAATGTAATCTTAACTACATAACCATCCGTTTGAACACTTGAAATCGCTAAATAGTTTGCTTTTTCATGTATTAAAGTGCCGCTTGTAGAAACCTTTTATAATAATTTTTATTTTTAAAATAAATTTTGCTTTTTCTATGTTTCATGACGAAAATGTTTTCAACTTATATACGCTTATTCAAAAAATTATTTCGAGTTAATGGTTAAAAAATACTTTTAAATCATGCAGGAGATGAGAATTCAATTTTAATCTATATCTATAAAATCCAAATACCACTCACTCACTCACTCACTCACTCATTCACTCATTCATCACGAAATCTCCAGAACTATGAAGCCTTCAAACTTGAAATTTGACAAGTATGTTTCTCTTGGCTTCTAGGTGCTCGCTAAGAAAGGATTTTATTTATTCTTTTTTCCTTTCCATTGTAGATGTTTTTTAAAACTCAATTTACCTGGAGCTCAATGGGATTTTTGCATTCCTTAAAAAATTGTGACGTTTGCCTAGAAATTGTGACGTCGTTGTTTGCTTTTGCGCTTATTCCGCAACAGTAAGGCGTGGTTTCCACATCCCGGAATCACGCCAGAACGGAACCCTAACGGAAAATTTTTATAATGTAACTTCCTTTCCATTTCGTTTTTGATCACCAAAATGTCGATGGAAAGTTTGTCTCTGGTGTTGAAGAAAAATTTCCATTCCGTTTCGCCACAGAAGGCACCATCGTCATGACGTCATCGCGTCGACTTCGCTGCTGTCGGTCTGGCGCTTCGCCGCCATTATTGTGTCTATCGAATCGAGTCTGCATTCTCTCCATCTCCCTTGGCGAACTTCGAAGAATATGGCAAAAAATAAAAGGAATATTGAAAAGAAGCTGCTCTGCATTCACCTGGATGAGTTTTGAGAGGAAAAAGACTTCATAAATACCAAAAATTTAGTATCAAATTAGAGTTTATTGTTGTAGCACAGCGGTATGTTGCTGGCGTCTTATTTTGTAGGTACGGGTTCGAATCCCGCCCTCGGACATTTTTTTTTTTTTCCCTCCTAAATTCATCTTAATATGTACGGAAGTTCAGTAATCCATTTTGTAATCATAATGTCAATTTTCTAATTTGCTACTATTATCTATATATATAAAATCCAAACTTTTGCGATTGGTGTTTTCATAAGTAGCCATATAATCCATAAATTAAAAAAAAATTGGCCATGTAGTTGGTCTTTTTTTTTCTTTTTTTTCTTTTTGACTCGCATGATTTGTTTGTTTAGGTTATAAACTGTACATACCCAAAAGGCTCCTAACAGATGGGCGCACGTCTTCGAGGCGCCGGAATCAAAGTCCACATGTTAGGTCGGTTTGATCCGGTTGACCAAGTATTGAAGTATCTTGGAGGACCCGCGTGACGTCACATGGATCGTGATTGGTCGGATTTTGGCCACGTGGTTGTTGGTCATAAAATATCGATTTTGTTATTTGATTTAAAATTTATTTTAAGTATCCATGACTATTTTTCGATTTATTATGAAGTAGCTGAGATACTCGGCGTTGCTCAGACTCTTTGTTGATGAAATTTTGCAATTTCTGAATGTGAATCTAAAAAAAAAGTGAACATTATTCTTCACCTTTCATCTCCGGCCCTGCGTCAAATTTACTCAGCTAAAGGGCCGGTGATTATAGAGAAGTGAAACATAATACAATAATAACATTTTTAAGAGCCAAAAGATTGATTTTTAGAAGACTCTCATACATAACAATAGCGAAGCATTGCCGGGTCTGCTAGTTATACATAAACGGGATTTATGAGTTCAAATTACGCGGGTCATGCTGTAATAGGATTTTAAAAGTGGTCTATTTGATTTTAAAAGCGAATAAAACTTGTATACATTTTGTCTGTTCGTATTCAAAACAGTCAAAGGGGGATGGCCCCCCCCCCCCACCATGACAAAATTTCTGTAAGCTGATATATCGCATCTGCTCTTATCTGTGTACTACATTTTTACAGTAAGAGATCGAGAATTCAATATTCGTTCTAAAAGTAGTTCATTGTAATTATCTCCATCTTTTCTGGCCATGTAAAGATTAAGAACATTCAACTATTACAAAAAAAGGCGTCAAAATTAGAACACACGTAACTCATTTTATTTTCTAGAACTAAAGTGCTTTGCTGGATTAAGGAACTGCCTCAACAAGCAGAAGGCAATGGAAACAACTAGATAACAAGAGCAGCCACAAACCATAAAATAAAACAATGTGGTATCAACGTTTTTAAATGAGGACATTAGTCGGTCAAGGCTTGATAAAATTGACTAAAATATGGCCTCTTACGCACTAGCAACTAGTTGCCGGCAACTGTGGTTGCGAACAACCTCAAACAGCAGGAAACCAAAGTCGGGAGACCAATTGGGTAAACAAATCGTTCTCGCCTTCGTTCGACATCGGCCGGCTACCTCTCAAAATGGACGAAGAATGTGGTCGCAGTATCGATATTATTAAAAAGAAAGCAAAAAGAGGAAAAAAGAAATATTGGGTGCATCCGCTATTACAAGAACGTCGAAATAAAGGCATGTTCAAAATTTTTTCGCTCTTCTCTTTTCTATTTCTAGGATAAACCTCTCCGTATCGAAATCCATAGGGTTTTTAATAGGAAAAAAGTCTTTTGACAAGAGACAAAGAGGAAGATGACAATGCCCAAGAAAAACCGAGGAATCACTTAAAATGATATTTCGAGGCCTGATTTATAATGCAAAATGCTCTTCTGGGGCCTATTTTCATAAATATTTGATCGTGATAAACAAAGCGCGGGACTTAAGAAACGCGGAACTTTTTGTGACGTCCACGCGGAACTTTTTGTGAATGTTTATTTCACAGGTATAAACAAAAAACGCGATCGGAAAGGGGTGGTTGCTCGCTTAGTGCGTAGACGTCAATAGAAATAAGCCACCCCAGCGGTTGCGCAACTTCCCAGTCGCCGAATGCGTTGCTCTTGATTTTCAGGCCTCCGGCAACTGACGGGTTGCCGAAACCAAGTGCGTAAACGATAACTGTTCTAGTTATGTCTCGAGGTTTAATCAGTAATCACTGGGGGTTAAGAGATCGTCTGATAAGGACCGTCTGATACGGATCGTGATATAGTTTCCAATATAATGTCTACTTGAAGGAAGTTGAGTATTCGGAAATCGTGTGGGATATATTTTCATTCTGTAGAATATGTTCTTTCAGTTAATTTGGTTTTTACATACGGAAGATTCGAGCATCCAAATATTCTATGTGGCTACTTGACTGAAGACCTTATTAGCTAAATGCAATGTTGTATAATATCCTGAGAAAGTTTGTGGTTAGGGTAATGAGGAAAGTAATGATGTCTTAGTGCTTATATTCATCTTCAATTGGGCTGTTTGCTGACTTTGCAATCTTGGTGACATTAGCCTATTTGCCTTGCTTCCCTGTCTACGTTGTTGTTCAGATTTTTATCCTGCCTTTGCTTTAACATGGCAAGATATTTCCTAGAAATAAGGGAGATATGCATATCTTTATTCTCCTTATCCCAATCGTTCTTCTACAAAATAACAAAACAGATATCAGTTAGATGGAAGATTGAGTTCTATATCATTTGAGACCTCACGTGGCATTTCGGCCGTACAAAAATAATAAGAGCACTTTGGAAAACCAATTTAAACTTAGTGCTGAGAAAGGTGGCCGTTTTACTCGAGACGGATTGGCTAATATCATTTTGCTACAGGAGACTGCAAAACGCAGGATGTATTCAGTATGATTTTCAGAAATGTGACTTAATGCCACCCATGTTAAGTTAGTCGAGCTAGCCCTTAGTAAGAGAATTAATTGTGCTTGAGTTGTTTTTCACCGCAGCAATCCTAATAATTATATACAGGGTGATTCAAAAGTCAGGGGAAATTTTAAAACTCATTAATTCGCACACGAATGCAGATAAAAAGATTCTGTTTGAACAGAAACGATTGAAATGAAGCCGGATTTTTTTCCAGGAAAACAAATTAATGCTAGAAGTGTTCGGTTATTGACCAACAGATGGCGTTGTCAGATTACAGACATCAGTTTATGCACGTATAAAAAGAGCAGCACTCGCTGCAAACGCTATTTCGGAAACAGATAGTAGTAATTGATCGGTCTCACCGTAACAAAATTGTAGGCCGTCATTAATCAAGAAATGCTGTCATTAATCGAGAAGGCCCTATTAGTTTAAAACTTATTATCAGAATAAGAAAGTGCCAGTGCGGCATTGCGGGCATATGGACTCATATAATTGGCGATCACGGCGAATTATTCTTAAGCGATTTCCATACAAGTTGCAATCGTGAACTGAGACCTGGCTACTTCATCACTCGCCAAGATTTCGCTAATTGGGTATTCAATAAAATGGGGTCGAAGCACGACTGGCTTTTCACTGTGGTTTGGACCTTGGAAGCGAAATTCACATTTTCTGGCACTGTTAAAACACTATGTCCTTGTGTGGAGTACAGAAAACTCACAAGCATTTGTTGAACAACCCCTACATCAGCCAAAAGATACATTCTTATGTGGCTTCACCGCTGATTTCATAATCGGTCCATTTTTCTTCGAGGAAGTCACAGGGGCTGATCTAAAAACAGTTACCGCAAAATCAAATTTTGCATGCGTGTGCGAATTAATGAGTTTTAAAGTTTTCCTGACTTTTTGATCACCCTGTAAAAGGAAATCTGATATGGAATTACGTGCATGGAATTGAAATTCATTCTTGCCATCGAAAACGCAAGCACTGCCTCGAAATTCTTATTCGGTGTTTCATATCTTGGATGTCTTTGTGATTTTAGGTTTTTCCCTTCTTTTGCAGGCAACATTCTTTTTTTGAATGTATTACGAAATGAATGTCACGTGTCCATATAAGGCGCGAAAATTTGAATATGTACAATCCTTCCAATCACCGTCTTTATTACATCGTGTACAACGGGATGCTAAACATTCAAAGCATTGGGCTGAAGCAAGGACGAGCGAGAAAATCGGAAGCAAGCAAGCAAAACGGGAACTTGGCGGCTATCATTGCATGTCTGCTAAGCGATTATTTTACCTTCCTGCGTCCATATCAATTTCTACGGAGATAAGAAACTATTATTTTGCTTTAACTAAGATAAAAAATTGCGTTTGTTACTTACTCGTACAATTTGCTCATTTCATGTTCTTCAGAAATAAGAACCCTCTTGTGCCTTCAAAAGCGAAATTATTTGCCAGATCATTTCCCGTATGCCTTTTCGAATTTGAGATGACTACGTAGCCTATCCAGTTCTTTTGCCACTAATTTAGAAGCTGCGTCCTCTAATGAGTTCATAGCTTCGGGGTCACCCAGCGTATTAAACCTGTAAGTGTTGCATTATTTTTTTTTTTTTTATCTTTATTAACTTTACCTGTTTTTGTGAGTGTCGAATAAACATTAGATTTTCTTGTTTAATACTTTGTCTGTCTCTTTGTTTTTATAAGAGACAATGGACAGCAAAAAACAAAATATTTTCACAGACTGCTAATTACCATGCGAAGTATTTGAAAGATGTTCTTTTGTGTTTACTGATACAAAAATACGCTTTAAATCCATTTATAAAATAAAATAGACCTGTAAAATTCCTTGCCCATTGTAATTATTTATATGAATTTCCCATGTGGTCCTACTCTCTTTTGACTCACCATTTTCAAATTAACCCTTACAATAAATTACTATAGCGGTCTATAACTTTTTATTAGATGGGGAATGCATTACACTATTCGTTTCTTTAAACGAACGCAGGAACAAATGTATCAATAATAACTTGTAATTTGAATTATATAGTAAAAATTAAAAACCAATAGTTTCTTTGTCATCGCTCTAGAATTTTTAATGAAATAAAATTGATCTATTGTCAAATCCAGAAGAAGGAGGGAGCGAAGATAAAAAAGTTAAAGAAGATTTGACAAGGGAGAAAGAAAGAAGAACGGAAGCCGTCCCCCCGAAGAAGAATAGAACAGGCGGAAAAACGAAGCAATTCCAGCGAAAAGACAATTGGTGATTCGAAAGCTGATTGGAGATTGCACGGCCCAGAATCCAACCAGGGGAAATAAAAGCGGAGGATTTGAAAGGAAGAGACAGAGTGACGATAGCGAGCGACAAATGAAAGTTGGATGGAAGACCGGCAGGACCAGCCCATGGACACAGATCTGGACGAAGGGCGGGGAACATAGATTGAGGCCTGGCAGACGTAAGAAACATAAAATTTCTGAGTCCATTAATAGTATATCTATTCGTAGCCATAAGTGCCCCGTGGAAGATAGTTCCCCAGCCGAGCCGAGGGTGAAAGAGGGTCCAGTTGTATGTAAGCTAGCATCGTCTTCCGAGTGCGAGAGAACAAGAAGGCGCCAGCCGTCAACCCGCCCCAGATGCCGGAGTAACCGATTTCATACACCGCACGAAGAGGTATTCCATCCCAGGAAAAGGTCGTCTCGCCCGCCCGCCAAATTGGATGACAGCCGTCGAGGTGTCCCGAGGTTGAAGGAGGACAGCGCTTCTCGAACCAGGTCAGAAGCTAGATGTCCGACGTCCGCCTACATTAAATTTTACACCCAGTCGACCCGATCGCCATCCGCTCCTGAGAAGTCTGTCTATTTGGGAGATAAAGGAGAGGCCCTTGTAGACCTATCGGACCACATAGCCGCCAGCGCTGAGGACGTGAGCTCCCCGACACACGTTGTGCCTACTCCGTTGAGCCACGACTCAGACATTACACTACGCCCCCAAACCGAACACGAGTTTCTCCCGTGGAGCTTGAACACAATGGAAGTCATTCTCTCCATTCCTAACTTAGCCGGCATTAGCGTTGGGCGCCCACGCGATTGTCCGCGCTTGGACGTAGGAGCAACTTCCTCTGGTAATAACGGTATCCACTTAAGATTTGTAGGCTATAGTGTTGTGATTTCGTTTGATAGAGATTCTTACCTGTCTCGCCATATATTTAATCCGTTGTTCTGTTTTGCACAGCCATTCCTCCACGGTCGATTTACCCTGAGTGGTTGCCGCTGTCTGAAAGTGCGGTACCCAGCGTGACCCAGTTCCTGCCCAGGTTGACCGAATCCTTGTTGCATCATCCTACCTCACCGACGCTACTTCCAAGTCGTCACCTTGCTCGTCCCGGAGATATACGGAGCTTCGAGGAGTCGAACCTCTTATCCCCAACGTATACAGCACTCGACTTGGACTGATAATCATGAACTTACTTTCAATTATTGACTTTATACATTCGGCAAGCAGCCGCTCTTGTATATCAAACTTATTATATTCAATTAAATTCACTTTAAATATTCACTACCTCTTCCCGCTCTGTTCTTTCATAAAAAATCCTTGACATCTATTATTAATGCACACGGTATATTGCCAAAAGATAGTAACAATCCAAAGAAGAACAGAAACCACAATTCCACAAACGAGTCTTTTAATGTGGAGCCACGGATGTACAACATTGGAAATGTTGTGGAATTGTGGTTTCTGTTCCTACTAAGTTGATCCATTAATGCCTTTTTCCAAAAATTTTTATCGCCAGGAAGCTTTGACCCTCCCCTATCCTCTTATAATATATAAAAATTTCAATCGTATTCACGAATAAATAAGCCGGCAATAAAGTATTGTACATGAACAATGAAAAATGGTGTTTTAATGATATTTTAATGCAATGAATGTAAAAAAAACAATGTTCGTTTCAAAAATTAAAATTGATGAAAAGAGATCGAAATTACTGCATATGAATATGATCACTTGATAAGACAGTAATAGAGCAATACATCAGAATTGTGCAATTGAGTTGTTTTCGTGGGTGAACTATATGAATGATTGAATTTGCACGGAGAAAAATTGTGTTATTTTTCATGCATTGCATTCGATATCAATTATAATTCCACATTGGGCGACAAATAAAATTGCAAAACGAGAAAGGAAAAGAGAGGAAAAAGAAAAGAAAATGACATGTCAATCATGCATATTGTGAAATGCTAAGAAATTAATAAATTTTATAAATTAAAATCATTTTAATATGCACTGATTGTGCGTTAATTTTTCTAAAATATTAATATAAGAATCTTTACTTCGAATTTATATCCATACACACACACACACACACACACACACACACTAACACACACACACACACTCGCTGAATATCAACCCTGACGTTATTATTAATCAAATTTTATCTACAACTTAAATGGCTCTTAAAATAAATTAATGATTATGATGTCTTCTAATAATACTATTTACAGCTTGCTAATTGTCAGTGTTCACAGTCATCTCTTTTTAATTATGCAGGCATGAATGAAATTTATCAAAATAGTTCTTCTTATATCAAATGCTTTAATAAAACATTCCAGAAAGCATAATAACTGCACGAACTTAAATTAGTGTACATTGTTTCTTTTTATAATTAAGCACGTCCTTGTTTCTCATGGTTTGGTCTTTGTTCACTGCAATCATGAACATACAACAGTATCGTGAACATTTTGAACACTTCTTTTTTTAGCATCTGTTAAGGGATCTTTGTCTACGAGCAAGGTAATGCATCTTGCCGCAAGGCCCGAGCTGTTGCCACCTTGTTTGAGGGCATTGAGTGTACAAGACCTGCATTGGCCAGCTTCTACTTGCATGTTAGAGTAACATAGAAACACGTGATAAACTGGTCGCTGGTTCGAAGGCGTCGGAGAACGTAGTGCTACCTTGCTCTCGTACGTATGTGGAAAAGTATGGCAATATGTCTGCAGGATGTTATTACGGCAAAAGGTAGCGCGCAAGATATTAGACACATTGTAGATAAAGAATGTAAACATGCCACGAGTTTCGAATGATCATTCAGTGTATGATAATAACATCAACATTTTCATTTTTATTAAACTGAAAATAAATACATTGCCGTCAAATAAATGCAACAAATGGAAGGAGTGGATCCACTTTAATGAATTGCACAAGAGCTTAGTCAGGGTGGCATACAAAATACGATTTAAATTTCAACATATGTGCATAGGATCCTTCTACAGGGTGTCCAAAAAGTCCCTCCGCTGGAAGAATAGTTCAATAATTTACAAAAAAATCATCAATCTGGCAACTGTATTGTAACCGACTATAGTAGTCTCAACACCTGCCATGCCCCACATATGCAGCCGTATTTCTGCAACAACGACGGAGTTTGGCAGAGGTCGGATAGTGGAATTTCGAGAGGCTGGATGGTTTTATCGGCAAACCACAGTCCACATTGGACATAATGTTTCTGTCGTGGCTCGATGTTGGTAGTAGTGGTCTACAGAAGGTACTTACACGCGTAGACCTGGTTCCGGACGCCCACGCATTACTGATCGACGCCAAGACCGCCAGGACCGGGAAGTACTCAACACCCGCACAAAATACACAGCAGAGATAAGGGGCAGAGTAGCATCAACCGTATCAACACAGAGTACCACTTCTGCAAGAACCCTCTAGCCAGAGTATCAATTCTGCAAGAACATCGTTCTGTGCGGTTGCAGTTGTGTTGCTAAAGAGCTGACTAGCGAAGTGAATGGAAGTTTTTGTCTTGAGTGATGAAAGCAGATCCTGCCTGCACACCACTGATGAACTTCAACGTGTGCGACAAAGATTAGAAGAGCAACATTTTCCACAATGCATTCGTCTGCCGCACACAAAATCAGCACCTAGAATAATGGCGTAAGGTGCCATCAGTTACAACTCGCGCTCATTTTTGATATTTGTGATTGGAACATTGAACAGCGCAAAGTACGTCAATGAGATTGCTGAACCCGTCCCCCTGCTTTTCTTACAGCATGAGGATAATGTGCTTTTCTTACAACCCGTTTTCCCATGCTATCTTGCAAGCTGTCCAACATGTGGTTTGACTTCCCTGGTCAGCACGATCTCCAGACTTGAATCCAATTGATCATGTATGGGACATGTTGGGACGGTAGATCCATGGTCACAGCACACAACCCGTAATTGCCAAACTTTCATGATTTCCACCGAAAGTCACCCAAATGGGTGGATTTACAGTTTCGTGCACACGTTTTGCCAAATTTTCAACTTGCGCAATTGCGTCACAGGATCCTGACGCTTGGAACAATGTATCCCAGGATGATATCCAGCATCTGCACGACCGTATGCATGCAAGAGTCGAGGACTGATACCCTTATGGAGGGTATACGACATATTAATTTGTTCTATTGGGAATTTTGAGACACCCTGTACCAGGATCCTGTGCATATATCATGTTGAAATTTAAATCATGTATTGTATGCCATGCACATTATGCTCTTGTGCAGTCATTAAAATTGATCTACTCCTTCCATTCGTTGCATTTTTTTTTCTTTTTGCCGGCAGTGTATAACATGTGAAGCGAAATAACGACAACAGTTGAAATATTTTTGTCGTTTTGATTAAATAAAAATTACAGAGAGCTTATATAATTATGTTGTCCATGCCTTCGCTGGTGACCTTTACATATTTGTTAGTAACCTGCAATAGTTTCGTCGTTTAATTATTTAACAGCTGTTCCAAGTTTAGCTTATAATCGGAGCAAGTGTTATGATTGCTTCAATAAAATAACAACGATAGCAATCAGTTTATCATACAATCTCGCGAAAGATTTTAGTTGAAATGTCTAACCTTAAAAACTCGTAGCCACAGGTCAAACGTAGAACAGAATATTCTATCATCAGGAATAAAATATTAAGCTTAAATTATAACTACTTCAGCAAATTTCCTAATATTTTATAACGACTATTTCAGTATCCAAATAACGCAGAAAAGAGGGCTGGGGAATTCTCCTAAGAGATCGGTACTTACGAGGGGGGACTTGGCAGTGGCACCTGGTGGATTTTCCACGTCGCTAGTGACATGGAGTTCTCGTCGGCAGCATAACACCTCCACAGGCACTGGATGAGGGTGGCCGCGGGCTGTCGGCGACGGATCATGTGTTTTTGACGCTGTTGCTGCTGGACTTTGAGGGCGAACCCGGAACCTAATATTCCCTATGGCAGCAGAAAGCGGAATCCCCAGGAACGAGAAAAAGATAGAAAGAAAGACGGGAAAAAGAAAAAAAAAAACGAGTAAAACGAAACGCTTTTACCAGGACAATATTATTTGTGTAATAATGTTATATTTAATCCTTAACACGAAACAAAATTTTACGATTATTGATAAGCACCACATAAAAGCATTTGCTCGTTTTAACTTTTTAAAAACTTTAAAAAATTTTGATGATAAAAAATGATAAAACTACAAGTTTATTATAAAGTAGTGAAAAAACACGTTTCCTTTACGTTAATGTTTAGAGCAGAAATTAAAAAAAAGCAGCCAGTTCAAATCGTAAAATCCAGAAATGGCTCAAGCTTATTTCAAAGAATGCTATTTTATGCTATCTTTGGATTATAAGATCTACTCTAAGTAAGAAGTAATAAAGGAAATTCATTTTTTCACTAAAGTTTGCCCAACAAAAGAAAAACACATTAATTTGAGTTGCAATAACAATTAATCTTATCGAAGAAAATGAAATTGGAAATTTAATTGACATGGCCAGTTTTTTTCTTTCGTTGGACTATAGCTTTGATATGACCGTTATGTCTAAATTGAATGGCAAATCGTTTTTCACATAATCATCTTAACCCATACGAGTTTAGTCGAAGTTCAGTAACCGTCCCTATTGAGTGGAAAACTACGATAATGTCACCCAGTGAAGCCTGAGATCGAAAATAAAAAGCTTGAATGAAATATATCATTTCATAGTGAGAAACAAAATATCATTGGACGTCTGACATAGATAGCTGCACCTATTCGAGCATCCAATTCTATATCCAGCCGCCCATCACTCGTGAATATAGTCCCGAGATGCTTGAACTTCTCCATCCGTCTCAATTTGGCTCCCCTAACATGGAGAACGCATTGAGCAGGCTGTCTTGAAAGTACCAGAACCTCAATTTTTAGCCACATTGATTTTCATCCCAGCCTCTTCACACTTGGCTTGATCTAGTGCATGCTGAAGGTTGGTACGAGAAGATCCAAGGAGGATAAGGTCGTCAGTAAAGAGTAACCTAGCAGACGCCCACCTAGCAGACGCCCACACAAATACGCACATCGCCTCGGCTGCCCCTGTCTATCCAGTTTATAAAGTTAATGAACGAGAGGAACGATAGTACGCACCCTTGGCGGAGTCCAACAGCCACGGTGAACGGTCATGACTTAATGCCATTTATTCGGACGCACACCTCAGAGCTTTCGTACAGGGACATGATAGTAACCAGTAATTGCTCACCCACTGTGTGCTGGAGAAGAGAAAATAGTCGACTCCAAACTGTCGAGGGAACAGCGTGGTTTCCGATCTGGCCGAATTACAACGAATAACATCTTTGCTCTAAGGCAAACCCTTGAGAAATCCTGGGAATATGCAAAAGATGTCTTCGCTTACTTTGTGGATGTCGAAAAAGCATATGACAGAATTCCTTTTAGCAAGTATAAATTTATCTTTGCAAGACTGGATATCCAGTCTTGTGATTCGTTATGCAGGATTTATTTGGAATTTCTCGTGTTTATTACCGCTGTCTTCTGAGGACAACGAGAGACAGGCCAGGACACTCAAAAGTCACCTGACCATCGGGGTCCGAGCCACAGATTAAAGATAAACAGCAATCCACACTTCATTAATCTGTGGTCCGAGCAACATCAATCCATACTTTATTGTTTCCAACAAACGAAAAAACACTGAATGTTAAAATCCAAGATGGAAACAATGAAAGATGGATTGTTGCTCGGACCCCGATAGTCAGGTGACTTTTGAGTGCCCAGGCCCTTTCTCTCGATGGCCTGTGCTGCATCCCATCAGATTAAGGATAAACAATCGGGACTGGCGCGAACAGTTGCGCAACCAGCGGCGGTGCTCCGTTTTTCTCAAAAGGAAACAATGGATTTGGATGACCATTATACGAGGGGAGTTCAATAAGTAATGCAACACATTTTTTTTCTCGGCCAATTTTGGTTGAAAAAACTGGACATTTCTTGTGGAACATTTTCAAACATTTCCGCTTCGTCTCGTATAGTTTCATTGACGTCCGATAGGTGACAGCGCTATAGTGAGCTGTTAAAATGGTGTCTACAATGGAGGTGCGTTCCAAACAACGGGCAGTGATTGAGTTTCTTTTGGCGGAAAACCAGGGCATCTCAGATATTCATAGCGCTTGCAGAATGTCTACGGTGATTTGGCAGTGGACAAAAGAACGGTGAGTCCTTGAGCAAAGCGTGTGTCATCATCGCCGCAAGTTCAAGCAAAACTGTCTGATCTCCCGCGTGCTGGCCGGCCGTGCATAGCTCTGACTCCTTAATTGGCCGAGAAAAAAAATGTGTTGCATTACTTATTGAACTCTCCTCGTATTTCTACAGACCATGGCAATGATAAGTATCATCAAGTCAATACTCAGGAAATGTTGAGTACTGCCAATGCCTTTTAATTGTGTGAATTTTTTAAAACCTGTTGTATTGCTAATTGTCAAAACTTTTGTATTCTTTTGGAAGAAGATAATGCGACATTACGGTTTGCCATATTATCCTGTCAAAGGATGGTATAAAAAAAGTAATAAGTAAAAGTATATAACTTCAAATGATTGGAACTTAAATTTCATGTTTTCGATTTATTTCATTTTATAATAAATGATTAGATCATAATATAATAGTAAACTTTTATATTTTCTGCTATTTCCTACTCTTCCTATTACCTAGGAACTGTGGCGTGGAATTGACTGTATATGAGGGAAATCCCTTTACCACAAAAGAAACATCCGAGATATAGATTATATCCGGCGTTCCTTATCTCGGATGTTCTTTTATGGTAAGAGGTTTTCCTTCATATACTAGTAATATTAAGTAATCCAGTCAAAACATTAGAACCAGCACCAGAAATAAGAAAGAAACTCTTCTTTAGCATCCGGGATGATTATTCACATATGTCATTCAGAAACGTGCAGCGAAAATTCTGAATGAGCTGATTGACTTAAGTAAGAAGAGCAATAGATAAATTCTAAATTTCTTTTATGGGGAGAGTGAATGCTCATACAATATTAGATGTCACTCTGAAAGTATGCTAGTACATCTTTTTATGAAACAACAGACGGAAAGATAAGTGTAATTTGACCTAGTCTTTAGCGAGGACCATACCTTAACTGCAGAAAGAGGGCACGAGAGTTTGATAAAGACAAGTTTATAGGCGGAGAGGAAAAGTTGATTTCAGAGAGATAGGGGACAACATAAGAACTTTCAAAGAGAACTCTCATTCTTAAGCACAGGAAGAAGAATTCAAAAGAAGTGATCGGACAATGCATAAGAACGGAAAAACTAGGAGGTTGGCATCATAGGGGAAGATAATTCTACACTCTGCCGGGATAAATACTACCCGAAGTTGAGCTGTGAGAATTGCAGTTTCCTAAAAAAAAGAAAACTTGTTGACGCGTTTCAAAGAAGAGCGGGAAAGTGACGGCGAGGGAGCGATAAACTTCTTAACTATTAAGCACTAAAACGGGTAAGGTGACTTTTTGATAGTTTCAGCCGCGCGCTTATCTAGTGATTTAAAGATAAGCGCCTAGCAGTCGAGATTGCACGTGGTAAAGATAATTATTGTTCAGACTTCATTTAAAACCAACGTTGTAATCAATTTTTGAGAAGCGCGCTTCGAACAGATCCGAGTTAAATTTCAGTCGCTGGGTCGGGCCTAAAGTAATGTGGTTGAGCGAAATCTAAAATCTCAAAAGGCTAACATAGATTTCTACTCTCTTCATAAAGAAGGCGTAGGAGGGCACTAAGTACATTATTATCGTTACAGATAAAGCGGTCCAAAAGCAACGTCGGGCAAGAATCTTGAGCAACGTACCTCGTTGTAAGCTCATACGAGATGACTGCGTCGTACAGTCTTTCAGCACAAATATTGATTAAAGCCCAAACTTGATGGACGTTTATAATTTTTTGTCTATTTTGCTTATTTTTTAACCGAATTGTTGTAAACAGAAGCGAAGGGGAGGCCGTGGCCTGGTGGGCTTTCACTGAACACTACTGTGAAGTTAAGCTACATCAGGCGCGGCTAGTCACCGGATGGGCGACCATCAGTGATAGACCATCTTCGCGCCCCCCCCCCCCCCCGCTGCGACCATCATACAGGGACCCAACTTTTTGGCCCTTGGCCTTACAGGCCCTGGATGGACGTAATGGGTCCCGATTCATAAATTAAAAAAAAAAATCTATTTGAATTTCCAGTCATTTAGTTACAAATAGTTTGAGGTATCCACTTTTCACCACATTGAAATCAACCCGTTTAAATCATCACTTCGTCAAAAATTTCAGGAAAATTTTGTTAAAGATTTAACATACAATAAAATGAGATTTCAATATGGCGTATATTATCAAATGATTTTGTAACGACGTGAACACGACCAAAAATTGACTCATTAAATGTCAAATATTTTTTTTTCTTTATGTGGGCAATGTTAAATACGAGCGATGCATAATACTCTTTATGTGGACTCGTACTTAATTTCAACAGAGCGATGCATAATACTTTTTTTTAATATCCCACTTATAACGACGAAATTGAGTTTATACTTTTGAGTAGTACAAGACAAGACCTCTAAAAAGATCTGATCCCCCATCTCTAAAATTTAAAACATACCCCCAAAGAACATGTAGGTTGAAGATTATTTCAAGATTATAATTTAAAACAGCGATTTATGCATGAGAGTGGTTTGTTTTAAAGGAATTACATTATTCGTATCCTCTCTTTTCACTAATTTCAGAGAACCTTTATTGCCCGATAAAAAGCATGCTAGGTAAATGAGTAGGCGCTGAAGGAAGTTATTTGATTCAGTTATAAACGGAGTGGCCAAAGGTCATGGGAAGGGTTGTCCCATTTGAAGATGTGCCGTATATTATTCCCGAATATTGCGGCCAGATGCGGCGTACGACTTTCTGTAGACACGATATCTGAGCAGTCTATTACAGACACGTGTGTAGTGAACAAGGCAGCAAGTCGAACGTGGGATGAACTAATCGGTGCAAGACGCATGGATGTACTAGCATATCAGAGATTACACAAGAATTTGGGTTTCCGAGATCACACGCGTAAACCTTCGCATAGGACAATCACAAGTGTTTGACGAACGGACGTCAGTCCCCTCATCAGAGCCGTACGAGGCGATCGAAGGGCTACTGTAAGTCAGATCACCGCCGATTTGATTGTACGGAACCCATTTCTATCAGGACTGTACGGAGACAAATTCACCGCATAGACTTCAGCAGCCGATGACCCACTCGTGCCCCTTTACTGACACCCCGACACAGAGCTCAACGACTGGCATTGGCCCGCAAACATCGTCACTGGACCATGGAACAGTGGCGGCGTGTAGCATGGTCAGATGAATCCCGGTTTCAATTGTATCGAGCTGATGGACGCGTGAGAGTGTGGCGTATGCCCCATGAAGCTATGGATCCTGCATGTCAACAAGGTTGTGTCTAGTCAGAAGGTAACCCAGTTATGGTCTGGGCTGTGTTCACATGGTCTGGGCTGTGTTCACATGGTCGGCTGAGGGAACAATGACAGGAGCAAGTTATGCGGACATTCTTTCAGGCCATCTGCATCCCTTTCTGGCATCACAGTACCTTGAAGGAGATGTATGTTTCATCAGGACAATGCGACATCTCACCACTCTTTCGTTGCACGCAGGTAGCTTGATGAACACTCCAGTGAATTCTTGACCATGGTTTGGCCCCCCCAAATCACCCGATCTTAATCCGATCATGCATTTATGGGATGCTGTAGATACCAGTGTACGCTCAATGAACCCAGCACCAACTACACAAGAACAATTGTGGGCAGCTCTGCAAGATGCATAGGTCAATATCTCTCCAGAACTTTTCCAATACCTCGTAGAGTCCATGCCTCGACGTGTTACCGCAGTTTTGGAGCTCGCGGAGGAGCCATATCCAATGAATTCCCGTGACTTTTGGCCGCTATATTGTTTGAAAGACTTTAGTTCTCCTTCTACTTGATATAATAAACTATTTCTTTTTATCTTTTTTATTTTTGATTTGTAGCAAATTAAATATCATTGCTTTCGAAAGTGTTTATGGAAGACACGATATAATACTTAACGTGTAACTTATTTCATACAATAATAATTATTTTTCATTATTTAACTCACGTTGTATTGCACTAACATACAGTATTATTTAATTATTCACTAACGTCCATTTTACGAAAGAATGAAAGTTGATTTTATTCTACCTGAAAAAAATATCTGTATTGTAAAATAGACATTAGTGAATAATTAAATATGTGATAATTATTGTATTATTCATTTCCTGATTTCATTTGCTTTTAATAATTTTTTCTCTTATGTTTATATTACAAAATACAGCTGATTTTCAATCAAAAGCCGCCCAGTCAAAGTGCCTGCAGACATATTGGAGGATTGAAGAATAATGTCTTCTTTATGAGCTTATGTATTTTCAAAGTAGAATATACCCGAGAAGGGCAGATTTTTTAACTTGGCCCAAGTAAAAGGGCTGAAGAGAGCCCTATAATGTGTGCCAAATATACTCATTGTTCTCAAAAAATTTGCTTTCAGTTGCTGTTGGTATACAGGGTCGGAACACATTAATATGACCACCTACTATTATCCGGTATATCCACCTTTGGCGGCAAGCACAGCAGCTAGTCGACATGGCAGAGAGTCAATAAGCCCTCGGAAGGTGGTTGCAGGTATCTGGGACCATTCGGCGGTCAGTGCATCACGTAATTCCATCACCGCGCATGGTGGAGGGCCCAGCTTGCGGACCTGGCGATCGAGATGGTCCCACAAATGTTCAGTGGGGTTGAT
Organism: Rhysida immarginata; assembly: GCA_023313115.1. NCBI lineage: Eukaryota > Metazoa > Arthropoda > Chilopoda > Scolopendromorpha > Scolopendridae > Rhysida > Rhysida immarginata. Next base: position 506,070 of record JAHWFO010028400.1, on the reverse strand, counting down.
GTCCGGGGAGTTTGGTGGCCATTGGAGTAGCTTGAATTCATCCTCATGCTCCTCGAACCAGTCGTGGATAATTTTGGCAGTATGGCAAGGAGCATTGTCCTGTTGAAAGGTGTCATCAACCTGAGGAAACACTGTCGACATGAAGGGGTGTACTGGTCTGCGACGATCGTCAGGTAACGAACAGCATTCAGTGTACCCTCCAGCGGTATCAGTGGACTCAGGCCATGCCACGAAACCACCCCCCAAACAGTCACACCTCCCCTACCAGCCTGTCGTCTGCCAACGATGGTGTCGGGATACCTGTTCTCAGATGCTTCCCGGCGAATTCTCCATCGTCCGTCCACTCTGTTCACCAGAAACCGCGACTCGTCAGAGAAAGCAACCCTTTGCCACGCGACCGAGGTCCAATGACGATAGGTCATTGCGAATTGGAGACGTTTTCGGCGATGCACAAGCATCAACATGGGTGCTGTTACCATACGCCTGCTCCGGAGCCTCAACCTCAAGAGGGATCGTTGCACTGTCTTGGTGCTGACACGCCTAGTGGCCCCACTGTTCATTTGCTGTGTCAGTTGCTCAACAGTGGCACGCCGATTGGTCTTGACCAGGCGTCGTAACCGACGCTCGCCTCTAGGATCGATGGCCCGTGGGGCCCCACAGTTACCTCTTCGGTTGCTCGAAACTGTCTGGTTCGTCCAGTCGCGGTAAACCTTCACAACGGTAGCCCTAGAGCAGTTCACAAAGGTGGCCGGTTTCTGAAATGCTGCCCCCTTTGGCCCAATAACCAATGATCATCCCCTTTTAGAGGTCCGACATGTCACTTGCTCTGTCACTCGCTTTTAGAGGCGACAATTGCTGTGTTAACGGATGCTACTACACGTCTACTGTTGTCAGCTTTTAAAGATATGTAATGATTTTTCATCTGCATACCATGGGACGTTCCAACAAGTTCGAGGAGAGGTGGTCATATTAATGTGTCCCGACCCTATAGGTTAAAAAAAATTCAATACTCTGACTGGCATGCTATTTTAGCTCGACAGTTTTCTTAGGGTCTCTGAAGTCCCTGTTGCTAGGAAGCGACTCCCCTGGTGAGACGTCTAGCCCCACTGTCATTTCCCGCGATGGTCAACGCTTACCTTACTCTTTGCGTCACACCCTTTTCGTTGATTTATCACCACACTTCTCAATTCCTAACAATGCGCCTCCTCCCAACAAAAATTCATGGCAAGGTACTTAAGATCGTTGGTTTGAAAATGTTTTGATATTGAATTTCGGTCGAGCCCTTTACCAAACAGGTGGAACTGTCAATGAACTGGGGGTCGGAAATGCTTCTTTGCAATGCTTCTGTTCCACTCTATAAACCCAGCAGATTAAGTAGTACAAAATTTTATGAGCACCTATATAACTTATTGGGAATTAATTTTTTTTTCGGTTACAAACTTGCTTGACTCCAACTAAGTCTATCTGAAAGCGTCTTGGACAATGTTTAACTAGAAATGTAGTTATATATTTTGTATACAGTTTCGTTTGCGGCAAGGAGTTTTAATGTCTCTTGGTCCATCATTTGTTACAATGGAATTACGGGAGACAATCATCACTGTCGTCATGAATACAATCGTCAGAAGCCTTGTACACATGATAAAGGCGTATAATTAATTAAAGGTAATAAAATTTTGACTGGATAAATATACAGAAGTACGATAATAATATAATGGGAAAACTTACATACACTGAAAACTTAGGATTAAACAGTTTCAGGTTAAAAGAATAAACAAACAAATTAACAAAATTCAAAGGTGCAACGTTTTAAAATTTAAAGTTCCATTAATCTTTGTTTTGAGTTTCATGAATTATTGAATATCATAGTGCATGATAATGCATATATTTTCATTAATTGTGAAAAAATAGGTGTCAAATTATATTTAGTAATATCTATTTTAAATATATAAAAATAATTTTGAAAGAAAATAAATTTTTGTACACAACATCTTTACAATAAAAAATTAAGAAGCTTGAATGGCGTGAAATTGCCCAATTGTGTTAACGAATTAATATTTCAATCTTCATGAAAACTTTATACACAGCACAAAATCAAGTTTAAAGCACACTAAGAGCAGCCACAAACACCAATGTTAAAAATAAGTTTAGTAAAAGCTATGAGGCTACATGTTAATTAGAGCAGAAATTAAATATTCACAAAAAGCACTCTTCCACTTTCGATGAAACAAGACAGCCACTTCTCTTCGATCATTTGCGTTTTTCCTCTTTTTAATCATTTGTTCTGTAGAGTGTAATTACAGATAACAGAAAAAAAGCCATAATAGTTCGTATTTTTCATTGATAAACGATATTCCTGAGATGATATAGTTACTGCGAATCATTTTCCTTATATTTAATGAACATTGAACACGATCGAAATTCCTTTAAGCCAACATTAGCAACGTGCGGCACGCATTGCTACATCTGTCCCCATAGATCTGATATTATTGGCACTGAACCAAGAAAAGACGGCCGATATCGGTACGTAAATTCACAAATACAATTCGCAGAAAATTTAATATTCAATATGAAATTAAAAATGAATTTTTTTTATCTTCAACATTTTTAATTACGAAATTATAGGAAAATTGGAAATTGCATTGGTATATTTGATAGTTACACTTTCCATTTAAAAAAAAAACCAAAACTGATTTAGCGGAATGTAAAGAAAGACTCCATCACATAATATGGAAAACTGATTTAAATGAGCAAACAAGTTTTTATATCAGTTAAAAAATCTCTGTACTTTCCAATGCTATATGTATATGGGCGACTAAATTTCTTTAAAAGACGATTTAAATTTCATTGATTTGTGGCTTTTTTTTACATAATAGTAAAAACTGGCACATGATCATCTTGCAAAATTTATTCTCTTAGAAATTAAACCAGTAGCACAATTACACAACGATCAATGCAAGCATTATCATTTAGCGCAGCTCATATGTATTGCTGTATAGATATGCAGATCATCAATCTGTTAAAAAGAAAATTTTATGGTGATATCGTTCCAAATAACCAGTTTTCTTCATATTCTCCATGAGATTATAATATGTGTTCATAAAGGCTAATAATAAAAGAAACGCTAATCAGTCTCAAGTCGAAGATGACATCATAGATGGAGAATATTATTGTCTCATAAAATACTGGTTTAAAGCAGTAGATCCTAACATTTTCGAGGCCACTGAAGCCTTTTGATTGTAAACAGATTGGGGAAATTCTTATAATAAATTCGTGGAACATCAGTCACGATTTAATAATAAACATGTGGATACATATCGCTTTTAAGCTGACGAAGCGACAATTCATGAAAACTTATAAACTTTCAACGAACAATTGTAACTATAATAGTTCGCGGAACACCAATTAGGAACATGGGTTTACAGAATTTTTAACATGACTTCACATCTTCAATATAGAAGAACTTGAAATGAGAAGACATCCCTTGGATTAAATTTCTGTGTCTTTTTGGAAAGCTTGTAATTATTTTAAAACGACGTAAACGAAATAGTCTTAAGATTCAATTCGAATATAAAGTTAAAATTTTTCAAACGTGCTATACATATATAAAATACAAATTTTTTTTTTTTTTTTACTTTAACAATTGATTTCATTTTAATAAATGTTAATACCTTTCTTATAGGTAATGACATTTATTCCTAAATTTATATTTGTCTCTCTAGAATGTGAGCATGTAAACTTCTTGTACAATTCAGAGAATAGGATAAACGAGTTTCATAGATGGTGGAAGAGTTGTTATATTTGATAACTGGGCGCTAAGCTTTGTTTTAGTTTTCATGCAGGTCATTCCACTTACAGCGGGGAGAGCAAAGAATGAAACTCCGAGAAGGGCACAGAAACAGCCGATGATCTTGCCAGTGGGTGATTTGGGATACGTGTCCCCGTAGCCGACTGTACTCAGAGTAATCTGCAACAGGTTAAAGTTCATGCAAACAACACATATCCAGGTATTTACCAAATGAAACAAAGCATCGATTATACTATAGAACTATGGAAGAGTATCTCCGTTGCAATAAAAGTTTTTTCAGTCTATGAGCAATTTATAAGTTGCCGAATTATTGATTTTTTAGCTCGATTAGTCGACTACAATTATTCGTTTTATACATTTGAAAGACTTTTATTGAACACGATACCCCATAGTTCAAAGCAAATTTGTTAATTTGCTAGACCAGCTGTGGCACAAGATTCTCAGGAGAAACTTTCCCAGTGGTTAGTAGTGAGTTATCTTCAAAAAAAAGAACCAATAGAAGAAAATAAGAGAAACGACATTAAAATAACCATGCATGACCCAAAAAAAATTTGGTTTAAGGCAACAAAATTTGAAAAAAAAAACAAAAAAAAAAACATCAAAAATTCTCTTCCAGCACATTCTTCGAGCCATTTCTCATATATTTGAAAAAAAACAGTCCAATTTTTATAATATTTTTGCACGCTAAATAATAAAATATAAATAAGGGTAAGGGATAGGGAAATGCTGGGAAGGATTATCTTCCGGAACTTACTGCTGGAAGAGCAAAAAACGAGATCCCAAGAAGGGCACAAAATGCTGCTATTAATTTTCCCTGCCATGTTCTGGGCACGGTATCCCCGTATCCCACAGTACACAGCGTGATCTGCAAGAAATACACCAATAGGTTCAAAAAAAAAAACTAAAAAAAAAAAAACTAGGATCATTAGGTCATTAAAGGTCATTCACAAGAGCCAGGTATTTGTCTCGTATACGCATGGTGAGACAGTTTTATCTTAAACAAAAAAATAAAATAAGTACATAAATAAATGAATATCTAGATTAATTAAAACTTGCTTATTATATTCTATAAGTGTATTTGAATAAGGTGGGCTTCGCGATTTAAAAAAACATTATGGAAATTAATTTTGAGAGATACGCGTTTAATTCATTTTCATTTATAGCGGTTATTATGACGAATTTATCTGAAAGGTTTCACCCATATTCCCCGAATTATAATGTTCTGATCTATCTTATTCTTTATGAAAGTATATTTTATTTCAGTAGTACAATTTCACAATTAAAGGACCTGATTAATTTTACGTTTGATCATCATTAAATGAAAAATTTTCTAAGGTTAAATTACCAAAACAGCTTTCCAAAATAATCGCGTTTTCTGAGAGTGGTTTTGAGAAGAACTAGGATTGAATGAGTGAAACAATAGGGAAAGGCAAAACAGGGACACCATTATTGGGTGTGGGAATAGGTTTCCGCCCTTTTCAGAAAGATGTCGCTAGTGGTATTAATTCCGTTTGATGAAACGGCTATACTCGTGTTTTGAAAATGTATTTGAGAGCTTTGAATCACATTAATAGAAATTCGTTTGATACGTAAACACAACATTTACCCCAACGAATCAGCATTTGTGGGAAGTGTTTCTGTATTCTGAAGAAAAGTGCTGTTGAAACGTATCGAATGCTTGTTGATATTTACGGCGATCATGCACCGTCGAATGCCAAGTCTAAGGAGTTGTTTCGGCGATTTCAAAGTGGTGATTATGACGAAAGTTATGTTATGTATCTAGGATAGAAGGGCGTTCTAAAACCGTTCGAAATCATCACTGAGGATCGTTACCGACTGCAGTTAATACGTTTGAATCTATCTTTAAACGACAAACGACCGGAATGAGATAATACGCACGACAAGTTGATTCTGCTACACGTCAACGCTGGGCCCCACGTTGCAAAACCGGTAGCGTTTTTAACTTGGAAAGATTTAATTGAGAAATCTTGTCCCACCTCTATATTCACCAGATATTGCTCCTACGGATTTCCACTTATTTCGGTCCATGCAGTCAGCCCTTTCTGGAGAGCGGCTCACTTCTCATGAAGATATCGGAATATGGCTTAATGAATGGATCGAGTCAAAGGAACCTGATTTTTTTCTTCGAGGAAATCGTTAATTATCTGAAAGCTGGGAGAAAGTTGTCGCTTCCAATGGGACATACTTTGAATAAATTCATTCTATTTTTTTTTGTTTAAAAAAACGACTAATTTGTATTTAAAATTGGCGGAAACTTATTCCCGTTTAACCAATAATTAAATAAAAAGGGAAAAACGTAATTCTATCTAATGTTTAACCATGGTTACAAAAACTAAAAGAAAAATTGACAATGATTAAAATGCAATTCTATGTTTTGGTATCATTTAAGGCTGGAACATTTATACACTTAATAAAAGACAGAGTCCTTGTTTTTTTATAATTTTTGAAAATATAATTAATAAGCAATATAAACACCGCGTTTGATTTTTAAGTTAGTCTGTAGTTACATAATACAAGATTCATCCCAAGTTCGAATGCGCTATACTCCAACCAGCGAATCATGAAAACTGTCAATCACTCGTTACCATGGAAACCAGCTGCAGTGAAATTTAGCCTCCTACTGAAGTTGTTGTTGAATAAATTACGGTTAAATTGAAAGCTCCTAAAAGGCCTATTTTAGCAATTAATGCGAAATTAATTTTCCTCAGAAAAATCGTAACAAAATGCTTGACATGTTGCTTGAGCCCGTGTTGAACAATTTAAGATTAGAAATGTTATCCTGAAATGAAACGTTTCGGAAGCACCGAACCCCACCATAGACATGATAGGCCCAAGGAAATGGTATCTCTTAGAAAATATCTTTATAGTCGGATTCAGCTAGCTTTAGGAATTCCTTAGAACCCAATTACTCAGTTCCAGGAAGTAATTGCACACTCTGCGCTTGCGCAGTTAATAAAAAAGAGTTTTTTGCAGAGAATGGCTGGTTTTCAAATAGACGCGGAGTGATCACGTGTCTTCGGTTTGCAAGTAGATCCAATTCCTAAGATTACCTGAATCGACTATAACGCCTTTAAGATCAGCTCAGGGACGGAGACCAGTGAAACATCCATCTTCATGGGATTTCCTGGTCTACACAATGCACACTCATCACAAGGGAACATTTCTAATCCTGTTAACGCGTTGCAAAACCGGACCTACTGCATTCGACAGAGCATAAAAAAAGATGATTATGCACATAATTTTGACATCAAGTTTTGTTCCTATGATATTTTTTTCGCATTTTCACAACTGCACAGCCGGATGGATATGAACATCTAGTCCTATCTCCGAAATTAATGGATCAGCCTCGGTGACTCAGTGGTTGCGTGATCGCCTCTGATGCCCGAGGACGCGCGTTCGACCCCGGCCGAGGACGACGAGGTGTCACGTGTCAAGCGACGTCGTCCGAGAGTGATAACACGCTCGGATCTCCGCGATGGAGATGATAAGACAAGATCATTGGACGACAATCCGAGAGATCGACGAGGGAGACGGAGATTGGTGGACGGAGACCGACGTCGCGACAGAGTGAGCGAGAGAAACGAACGAGGACGGACGAGGAGAAAGAGCTCCCGGAAAAGCACGTGGAATTGGTTCTCATCTATGAGTGTAGACGATTGATAAGCAGCGCGGCGCCAACGACAGCTCGACCGGGGAACGACAGTTAAGTCAGCCAGACAGCGAAGGCAGCGTCAGGCAAGTCCTCGCCATGAACAGGCGACGAGCTCCGGCGCACGCAACGAGCCAAGCGACGAGGGAACCCAGAATGGCTCCAATGGCGACGTTTTGCAACAACGTCTTCAGCTTCTCGTGAGCGCTATCGCCGAGGAGTTCTGCCAGTTACTATCGTCTGAAACGAACGACACCGACGGGCACGACAGAGCGAGTCCGGCCGCATCGTATTCAGCCGACAACGTCTACGCAAGCAGAGACGGGAGAAATCGTATCGACGGACCGACGAGTCGACTTCCTCGTCAGGTACGTGTTACGATCTTGAGACAGTTAACGGTTTTCTGCTGCGACGTGCGTATAGACTTTTACTCGTTATTTGAAGCCACGTTTCCGGAGGTGATTGAAAGCGATAGCATCGACGGCGCCTGGATAGGAGTCTTCCCGTTCACGCTTGGCCACTATTATGAGCGAGGAACAGGGGGAATTCTCCGCCTTTCTGCAGGCTTCTCCGTAGGTCGCTGACCCCGGCGCGACGATTGATTTCGCCTAACGGTTTTTCCAGTGAATTGTTGAACTTTCCGTTTTGTCGAATCTTGACTTTCTTTCGTTGACGAACAGCATCCGAGACGAACTATTGACTTTGCTATTTAAGTGTTGGCCCGATACGCTTTGGCGAACACTAAAGAATTCAATTCTTCAAATAATTTTATCTCTGCTCCATTACCCTTAGCGCAAGAGTGGCTGAACCCCAGTGCGTATTTTTGATTAGTAAATCCACAACAAGGGGACATCGCAGTTCAAGCAGTGTGGCGGGCTACTGAATTTTTGAACTGTTTTGGCTCGTGACCTAGAGCCTGGTGCTTCGGCATATGTATGATAGGAATCGTACGTGTAAACTTCAAATTTTCCGTCAGTGAACTACTGACTTTTGACTGTTTGTGCTCGACCTAGAAAAAGGGTCAACGAAGTATTTGTGCCGTTAATCATATTTATAAAGTGCGAAATTTTCCATCAGTGAAGTGTGTTGGAAGTAAATGCGGCGCTCCGTATTAATGCTACCTATTCATTAGAGTGGAGCTAGTGCTTTATTTACTGTGTTAAATTATTTCTATTTATGATTGTGACTCTTCAGCTTGAAGAATGTTTGCCCAATAATTATATGCTCCTCATATATCTAACCCGACCTGTGTCCTGCCTTCAGTGAAGTGCTATATGGGAGAATCCAGTTACGATTGCTGCAGAAAGTAGAATCGTCTTCTCCATAAACATTTGCTTCGTTACGAAGACATCGTACCCTTTCTCGCGTCGTAAGAGTTAGCGACGACTCTTAGAACATTGACTCTTTTCCCATTTATTATCTGTTTTTCCATTTGAATTTGAATTTACAATTTATCCACTGCGTTTAGTTTTCAACTCTGAATAAATTTATTTATTTTCATTATTTTTGCTTCTCGGTCCCTTTCTGTTCACATTGACACGTGACACGAGGATTTTTTCAGGGGGAAAATCCTGAGATCAAGCACTTCCTTCGGAAGGGAAATAAAGCCGTTTGTCCCGTGTAGTCGTTTGCCGGCTGCACGTTAAAGAACCCTTGCGAGGCATAATTTGCGGCCCCTATAACGCCTCCTGATATGATCATGGCAGTTGAAAAGAACGTTAATACAAAACTAAACCAAACCAAAATTAATGGACATGCGAGGCGTATTTTTGTAAGTATCGTCTTGTAATAAAAACAAAACTACTATAAATATTTTCAAAGTTTTTTTTTCTTTATCAGAATCTTTACACATTTTCCAAAAGATCTCATTAGGAACAACTTGATCACTCGCCATAGTCAACGGAGATATTTATTTTCAAAAAGGTAGAAAATTATAATAGAGGATCATTAGATATCAACGATGATATAGAAGTGGAATTAAGTGACGAAGATAGCTCATAATGCACTCAAGAAGAAACTGCAGAGAGCCAAGAGAAGGATATTCTGTTGTTATTACTCCTCACTAGTTAAAATATCCAAACTGAAAATTCCCGAAGAATATTTGGCTGATGCATACAGAATAAGTACAAAGCAGCCTAGAGAAAAAGACGGAAATCATATACCTCCAATACTCCAATTAACCAAAAAAAAAAAAAAAAAAAAAAAAAAAACAGCAATCGACGATTGCCCCACTCTCAAGCATTGCTGAGAAGAGTTAGTAGTAGGTCATGTTTGCAGAAAAATGTGCGTTCAAAAATATGTGATTTGCACCGAAAAATTGAAGATGAAGTTTTCTCTAAAGAACGGGAAAGAAGAAGCCGAGAAGACAGAATTCATTATAAAGCAATTCGGTTGTGGGCTGCCGCAATGAAAACTGGTTTAGGCTAATAGTACACACGTTCAAGGCATCTAACCTAACCTAACGTCTTAAATAAAACATCATTCTTAACTATGGCTCATTGAACACAGAAATTTACGATATGCATCTTTTTATGCTCTATTCAATGCATTAGGTTCATTTTGCAACGCGCTTACACAATGTTCCCTTGTCAGAAACCGTTGATCAAACCTTCTAGTATCCGATGTTGATAGAATGCTGCAACCATCACCATCACTGAGCGACTGATAATAGAAGAGATCCTGTGGAGTGATGATTCATGAAAAGGTGATACTTGGTAGCATGTGCAAGCTTGGCGATGATTTATCTGGCTTGGAATCGGCCTCTTCCTATGTGCCAATGCGGTGAGAAAATTGTGGAGAGATTTTTTCCTTGTATCAGCACGATAACTCACCTGTTCACAAAACAAAGAACCTAGTTTCGTGGTTTCACGACATGAAGGTGGAAGAGCTTAATTGACCTAGCCAAAAGTTCGATCTTAACTCAATAAACATCTTCGGAAGCAACTTCCACTCGCGGACTGTTCGCCATTCTGCAGGAGGAATGGACAAATATATCGGCAAAAGAAATGTACCAAGACTTAGAAGAGAGTTCACCCCAGAGGATAACGGCTATACTAAAATGGAAAGGAGGTCCGGCCTTCTATTAAAACACTTCAGTAGCCGCATGTAACATCAACATTGGTTATTGGGAAATTTTAGACTATATCATGTACACTGAGTTAGCAAAACTCATGGGATAGCAAGCACATTGATTGATGGGCATGGCTCACGAATTCACAGGGGTAACGGATTCTGGGAATGGACCATTAGACGTTGTGGGAAGTGCTTGGATAAGTGATTAATCAGAAATGGCACGTCGTCGCGAGTTGACATCTTTTGAACGGGGTATGATAGTAGGTGCCCGACGCATGGGATGTTCCATTTCGGCAGAGGTGCAGGAATTTGGCTTTCCCCGCTCAACTGTCTCCAGGGTGTATCGGGAATGGCTGGATGAAGGCATCACAGTCCACAACATGCACCATACCGGGCGTCCTGCTGCCCTGAATGATCGTGACCGGCGACACCTGGGACGAATGATTCAGAGAGACAGGAGCGCAACAGTGCAGCAAATCACAGACCAGTTCAATACTGGCCGCACTAAAAACGTCTCTCGGTGGACAATCCGTCGGAATCTGCATGCCCTCGGGTTTGGCAGCCGTCGCCCTACACGGGTGCCAATGCTTACCCAGCGTCATCGGACACTCCGGCGTGCATTTGCCACCAACCATCTTGGCTGGACTCTGCAACAGTGGCGTAACGTCATATGATCAGATGAGTCACGATATCAACTGTACCACGCTGAAGGGAGGCACCGTGTGTGGCGCAGATCTCACGAAACGATGGATCCCCCTTGCCAACAAGTGGTGGTGCAGGATGGTGGGGCGTCAGTGATGGTCTGGGGTGCATTTTCCTGGTTTGGAATGGGCCCTCTGGTTATCCTGGACCAAACATTGAATGGTCCACAGTATTGTCAACTCATCGGAGACCATCTGCACCCGTCTTTGAAATTTCAACACCCTGACGACGTAGCAGTCTTTCAAGATAACAATGCTCCACCACATCGCTCCAATGTCGTCCGCGAATGGTTCGAGGAGCATGCAGGAGAGATCCAACGACTGAGCTGGCCACCCCGGAGCCCTGACATGAATCCCATCGAGCATATCTGGGATGCTGTTGAAGTCAGGCTCCGGGCACTGGATCAACCGCCCACGAACGGGCAGCAACTATCTTCGGCTCTGCAGACTATCTGGTGTCAACTGCCTCCAGAAGTGTACCAGGGACTTGCAGACTCACTACCACGCCGTATTGCTGCACTCCACAGGGCCAGAGGTAGCCCGACCAGATATTAAGTAACTATCCCAAGAGTTTTGCTAACTCAGTGTACATGGAATTATTATAGATGGTATCATTAAATATTTCATATTTTTAATACAATATTAGTGACTACAATTATTATTTTTTCTATGATGATACAATATTACTACTCGATTAAAACTGAATTAATTACAGTACTTAAATTAAATTAGTCATTAGGTATTTGTTAAATTCGTTTATTTTTACGAGTAGATTTATAAGTTGTAATTTGTAATTTTACATAAAATCACATCGGATTCCAAAATACAAATTATCTTAGGACGCTGTATTTCATATAAAGACCTGTATAAATGTTCGTCGCTTCCAGTTATTTTAAAGGGAGATAGAAAAAAGGATTGGGTATTTATTTTAATCAATCAGCTTAAAATTATATGTTTTTAAAATTATGATAATTTATTATGCTTAAAATTAAGAAAATTACATAATTATATTAAAAATTAGTCTTAAATTAAAGATAAAAATATGAAAAGATACATTTTAAGAATAATGAAAATTTAGATGTTGTCAGTGATTGTAAAGTAGAATATAAAAACTTCTTATAAAAGGACGTACCACTCCCCACCAGAGAGCGTCTGCAAAGTTCCTGAACTGTTCGGCGTTGTAATCTTTTTCAGCCAGGAATACAAGGAAGGAAGAAAATATAAGGCCAAGGAATCCTATGTATACCGTCGTTATTAGTTCCTGTAGGAAACAACAATTAGAATTAAATTCATCTTCTTGACAATAAAAAATCCATATATTAATACTAGTTTAACCCGTGCGAATGACAATCGTAAAAGAAAATATCTTCATTGATCTGCCTCTGTGCATCCACCCGGACGATCGGCATTTGAGAAAAAATGAAGTGTCTATGTCTCAAAATGTATTCCTAACAAATAAATACTCAACTTCTGTATCTGTTTCCACTACTTTAAATTACTTAACCCTAAAAAGTTTCCAAATATTTGGTAAAATATTCAGAATGTATAATTTTTTCTTACAAAATCAGCCACCCCTGTCGCTTATATAGGCAAATTATTTACTCTATCTTTAGAATGTGTTTTGAAAATTTGACAAAAATCTGAGACAACCCTTAGATTAAAAATGGGAAATTCGGGTTATGGCCGTTAGCGACAATATGAAACCGATAATTAGCATAGTTACAGGCTTTAAAACATCGCTAAGGATAGCCATCACAAAAATGAAACATACAGAAGAACTTAGCAATTTTCTGCTCGGGAAGTCAGTTACATTTTGGGCTTGTTAAACTTAACGTCAGTAATATCTTTCTGAAGAGTAAAATAGCGCAGTAGTAGACCTCAGAAATTCAATATAAATATAACGAAACCTCTTGTCCACATAAATTCATTGACAGAAATCGGCGAGCATTGCAGAGGATTGTGCAAACTAAACAGTTTGCTGCCAGAATCACTGTCACAGAAAGAAATCGAAAGCGTCCCCGTCGCAAAGGCTCATGGGAGATCTGAGGTGGGAAGCTTAAAGATATTCAATGCGTAAACAAAGCAGGAGAAAGCACCCATGGCGCATTGAAGAGACCGCGAGAGCTGATCTTGCCTAGTTCCTCGACAGTCGGCCAGATGTAAGCTTAGGAGGAGTTCACTCCAACAGGGCGAGAATATTGTCGAAGTATAATTTATGTTTCAGATTATCCCTCGATGGAAACCGTCAATGCAAACTTTACTTCTGCAAAATAGAAATGGCCCAGTGTGCGAGGAAAATTCGAGACGATGCTGTCCGACGGAAATTAATTGTGAGTTGAATAATGATAATAGCTTTCCAGTCTACAAATACATATTTATGAATTCGGCAAAATATTTATCTGATTTCAAAGCGGAAAATCACAACGTTAATCAGCGTGAATTAATTAATATATTTCCCGAATTGCAATTGTATTAATCGCTCCCTTCCGAGATCTATGGAATGTTCCCATACTCGTTAAGCGCCTATCTATACTTAAATATCGGAGGGGTTGCATATTGAGGCCTCCCGTATTTTATTGGATGATAATTTTGTGTTTGATAATAAGTCTGCTTGCGTATTGCTTTAGAATTGATGAATTTTGTTTTCTCTATGATATGAATGAGCCTCGGTGGCTCAGCGGTTGCATGATCGCCTCTGATGCCCGAGTGGGTTCGATCCTGGCCGAGGACGACGAGGATTTTTCAGGGGGAAATCCTGAGATCACGCACTTCCTTCGGAAGGGAACCCGTTGGTCCCGTGTAGACGTTTGCCGGCTGCACGTTAAAGAACCTTTGCGAGGCAAAATTTGCGGCCCCTATAACGCCGTCCTGAAATGACCATAGCAGTTGAAAAGGACGTTTATACCAAACAAACCAACCACCAAACCAATACGATGTTCTTATTTCTCTTCCTACGTAACCTTCACAGCGATTAACTCAACCAGATATCTTCGCCACCACGGACGCTGGTTTAATTGAGAGTGCTAGGAGACAACCTCAGAGAGGCAATTGAGTATCGCCGCCATCTTCATTTCTTTTTCCACCAAGTTTAACTTGCAAAATTCATGACGGCGTATTCTTCGAGCTGCCCCTCCTCAGTTTAAAGCAATGTAATTGACGTGCCACAATTACATCTTTGTAATGCAACTAATTATTACATTAATTCAAGAAGTTTGAATTTCTCTACATGGACTTTTATTATTTAGCCTTTTATCAATCCGTGACTTTATTCAACTTTATTTTTACAATTGTTCCACTGCGAATTAAATTAATAATTTATATATGAAATTGAGAATACACTCCATCGTTAATTCAGAATATTTGGCGAGAACTGAAACAGAAGGATTACCATAGGAAAGCGCCCAATAAGCCTGAGATCACATTGACCAAGGTTAAAGTGATGCAAAGCCATCGCAGCTGGAGCAGTGATAGTTTGATGAACATGTTTCATCTAAGTGTTACAATGAATAATAAAAAGCAGATTTCACTGTCAGTAAGTAATAATAATAACAACCTCCAATTATAGATGCTTTCTTCTTGATAGCGCGGGAGATGTGGTAATACTTATCTATACAAAACCGTTCTTAAGCACTTTCTGTTACATCCATAAAAATAGCTGCTATCTATTCGATAGTGGCAAAACATACTTCAATCAACCCTTCAATTAACATCACCTTTAAATGAAATGTCGAATTCCAGCTGTTAGGCAATCTTAGAAAATTTATATGAGGATTAGCCAAAATCAAGAATTTTTTTTTTTTAATGAATTTAAAATTATATGAATTACATATTTATTCTTTACACTTGCATCAGTTACCTTTCCAATCTAGGATAATTAGTTTTTATCCCTAAAAAGTTAAATTTAAATTCATCATATTATCGATTGATTTTACTTCAAATTTTTACTTAAAATTTAAATATTAATATTTAATTAGAAAAAATAGGATATCTCGGACTTTGATTAACTCTGAGATTGCTTACGCAAAGTTAAGTTTGCCGGCAAAAAGGATTTTGCCAATAACTTAAATATAATTAAGTATTTTTTTAAAATTAAGTTAATGTCATCACTATTCAAGATTTCCTTGCATACTTCTTGTAAAATCCAGTCATCTAACAGGCGAGTTTTAATGGTAATATTCATAATTTTATAGATGTTGTTGCTCGAATTTAGCAATAATCATTACATTAAAATAATAGTTTAAAGCATAAATGAAATAACATTTCTACGTAAGACAAAACTTATAAACGATTTGTTGTATTAAAAATGGCACAGTTATGTTTCAAGAGACACAATGGGGATCAAATTTACTTTCTTAAAACTCACAGAACTATAAATTTTAGTGTTTGCTCAGGATTGTATGCTGTTAATGTAAAGAACAATGGGGGTCTTAAATGAAAAGATTTCTCGTTTATATTTTATAACAATTACGTCTCCCAAAGGCCTGTAATTACCAAAGGCGAGTAAATATCCTTTTCTGTCCGAGCTTCTGTTTAGAATCTCTTGAGATATAAAATTCATAAATGATGATGAATGTGTCGAGGAAATTTCTTCGACCTTATACCGTCACTGTCTTCGAAAGGTCGAGAGTAAAAGGAAAAGTTTAAGATGTGTAATCTGTCTTTTTCAACAGACATTTTATATGAAAATGCGTGGAATATTTTGTGAAATTTTTTATAATGACAGCAAAACATTTTTCCATTTTATTTATTCAAAATAGTTTATCTCGCAACCTTGCAGTGAATGAATGCTCTTTGGAATAAAATACAAACCTGTGTATAAAGATTTTACGTTATGAAAATACAGTACACTGGGCCATCCTCGAAGTTATATAACTTCCATTATTACACTTATTAACTATTTTTTCAAGGTAATTGCTAATTTTCAAACAAATTATCCATTAAAGAAGTAGGAAAATTCAAGATAAGATATTCTTCCATCGTATTATCAGTTCAAAAACATAATATAGAAATCATTTTAACATTACTCAAAGGCTACAATATAAAGGCAATTTAGATGTGTAGATCTTGTTGTTTACGTGTTTAATTCATTCCAGCAGAAAATAGCAGATGTCTCACCAATAACAATTATGGAAAGTTTTTTACTTCACTTTTGTATTTCATGTTTTAGTAACTACAAAATAAATCCGTAAAACTACCTTACAATGCAATGATGTTTTTGCGGTTATAGGTTATCTAGTTAAAATTTAAAAAAAATAAAATCTGTTTTAGGAATTTTTTTTGAAAATTTCCCTTAAAGATGGCAAACTTACTCATTAAGGCTCTCACATCTAGTTGCTTTGCTTTGTTAATTTCTAATTCATTGATTCATTTTTGTATTTTCTGATATAATGAAACCAATTTATTGATATTGATACATAAACATTTCCTAGTATATAATAACCACATTTAGTTTAATTTTGATCGCTCAGTAGCCAATTTCTTGAAAGGTGAGGCAATGGTAACATTAGCAGTTCTATCACCATGAAAACAAGGGTTTAGTTTAATGCCTATTTAAAGAAACTCGTAAATGCTGGGTCAATAAAAGGATTTTTATAGATCAAGTAGGGCTTTTCGTAAAATTCCTTGTTTGATTCTAGTAATTACGAATAAGACTTGTTATTGTTTCTGGAGAGTAGCATCCGCAACAGACTTAAAAAATACTCAGAACAAATAAACCAAAAGTGAATGTGATTGTGACTTTCGATTGGTTTCTTCAAAACTCTCTACCGCCCGTTATCCGTATTAAATACATACAAGGGGTGGCAAAATTTGATTTGCCATTGTAAGTACGCAAAACCGTTTGTTCTTGTATTATTATTTCTTTATTAATTATTGCATGTTATTTTTATTCTTATTAACATACTTTATTCTATTTTCTTTGACTGTCTGTTTGTTTAGGTGGAATTTTGTAATCGATATTAAAATTACTTCCTATTAACCGATTGACTTGAAATTTTTCACACGTACTTGCTCCTGATGAAAATACATGAATCAATTAAATAATCCACTAAATAATTGAGCAGTTAGTGACAGTTAATTAATTCAATTTTTAAATGAAGAACATCGTTCAAGACTTTACCAATAGATGGCGTTAAAGTGCGATTTTTTTTTTTTTAAATTTTTATCCTTACTTTATTTTTCTTAAGTGGTTGATATGATTCGTTGCATAAGAGAAACAAAGCAAGAAACTGATGGTAATAAAGAAATAATTCTGCACCAAAGAGCATAAGAATTGGACTACAACATGTGTAAGTAACGAACGTCGACAGTTTGAGCAATTACGAGATTGTATCTATGTATAAACTACAACTGTGACATTTTTAAGTTAATAAAGTCAAGGTAATAATCATAACCTGTATATCTCTTTCTTTACGAACCGCTATAAGCATATTTTTGCCACCCTACAGAGGTTGATTCATTATTATGTGAAGAAAATTGGAATGTTTTGACTGGTGTTGAAATTCCAGACCCTATGTGTTTGCTCTGCTGTGCTCAATGTATGGGCTTTGAATTTTGGCTATGGCACGACATCGGAGTTTCCACTGCAACAGTGCGCGTTGAAGGGTACAGAGCAGAATGTGTCCTATGTTTCATTGCATGCTCTCCACAGACCATCTAGTATGAGGTCGTCGTTTTTCCAAGACCCGTTTGAGTAGACAAAACGCGCAGTAATTTCATAGGAGCAGCATCTGGCGATTTCACAGGGGTGTTACCCCTTCTCCTGTTTATATGACCATTCTGTTCGTGAAGGCTACCATCAATTTTGCCGTGTTGTTTGAAGCGTCATCCTTGTGCAAACAAATCTGATTTTTTCCTGCACCATAACGACATCGGATGTCAGAGCGATAAATTAGGTTCCAGGATGTTTGTCAGATAATAAGCATTATGTCAGCGGAAAAAGCGACGTTTCGATCGCAAGGAGATCGAAACGTTGAAAATAAAAATAAGGAGTTTTTTAAGAGAAATAAAATGTTAAGAAAGACAGAGAAGCCGACCCCTCGAAGAATGGAGAGGAGCGGGCGATTCCATTGGAGTGAGAAAAGAGAAGACGGGGAAGGAAGGTGGAGAGCGAAAGAGAGAAAGATAGAGAGGAATGGGCTTTCAACCAAGAAAGTCGTTGAAAAGAAGGTCTCCGAAGAAGATAAAAGAAGGCAGACCTGGAGAAGAGGAATATGGGAAAGAAGTTCCATGAAGGGAAATACTCTAGAGAAACGAAATAAGAAAGAAAGGATGGATTACGTGGACTCTAAAGACCGAAGATTTGCGTCCTGGTGCGGTTTACGTCAGGGGAAAAGCCGAGCTACTGCAACGAGAAACAGACATGAGAATTCAACACTGGACCGAGAGGCCGTAAAAGCGGACTCCGAAGGAATTAGGGAATCTGACAGCCAAGGAACCCAGGAGGCGGCGGAAACCGAGAGGAGCGAGAAATTGCAAGCGGCAGCGCGCAGGTTGACGTCAGCTGATGCGCGTTGCGCGGTTTGCGATAGGCAGCGTGCCCGACCATTTAACCGTAAGTGCAGCTAACGGATTCTTTATGTAGTGTTGGATTCCTAATATAGTGAAGTACTGAATTCTTTAACTTTTATGATGGTTAACAATTCAACATAGATATATCACTACTAGGATTTATTCTGCGTCAAAGATAACTGTTCGTTGTGGCATGGGCGCCTATTCTTCACCATAGAAGCTTTAATGATAGTATATGTTCTAATTGTGTTGCTTTTGTTTTTGCATGTGTACGTTGCAACGTGTGAACAGCTATACCTGCCGACCTATCACCCCGTTCTTTGTGGAGGTTAGACGACATTCCCTCACTCAAGGGCCCGCGAATCGTGCCACCCTCTACACACATGAATTCAACCTCTTGAGGACGAACGTCCGAGGCATTTATCCAAGCGACAAACAGTAAGATATGTATATTCAAATATCTTAAGGACCTGAAAGCCCATCTCTTTAATTGCTAATATTTAAAAAAGTTAATTAAAGGACTTAACTTTAATAATCTAATAATTGAGGCGTTTGCTAATACCAATTATTTTATTTCTCTGGAAAGACTGGAGCTCCCCACTCTCCCCATAGTGGGGCATGGACCCTGCCTGGTCTTTGAAGAGAATTTAAAGAAGTTCCCTCTCTTGTACTGAAGTTTAATGCATCATTTATAAAACTTTCTTGTGTAACCAAAATAAGATGGACTCAATATGATTTATTACAACATTGTTTGTTAGATTTCATGTAACTTTTCATGAAGTATTAAATTGTTATTTATTAGTTCAGAACGTCTTCCCTCCTAACTCTGCCGTCACTAAACAGCGTAAAAAGTTGTGACACATTAATAATTAACTTTGCGCAGCGTTAATTTTCCTGAATAGTTAAACCCGGCGACAAGCATATATTCTTCAGAGAAAGTATCCTTAGATTGTCGCACTAAGTCACCGCGACGTTTGCACTTGTTTTGCTATAAATTATCGTTCGAATCTTGTTCAAGTTACTTAAGTAGCTCCATGCTTCGTCTATATTTACCACTTTTTTCCACTTTTGCCGTTCCAAATGTCACTCGGACAATTTTCTACGCCTCTGCAGGGAGGAATTTGTAAACATTGGCCTTGTACCATCATTCCTTTTAAAAATCTTGGTTAAAATGGATTCTCTTGGTTGTCTGTGACGGAAGAGACAATAGAGACAATGCTGCGTTGGGTTCTGGCATTTTCAGTTTCGCTGCTAGCTTTGACATTCGTAACTACTTCAACAGTGCGCTTTGGAGTAAGATGTTTCTTACGCGGTGGCGCAGAGCTTGATTCTTCTCCCGATCCAGATTTGCTAATCCGACTTATTTTATGTACGGCTGATTTAGATATAGCCGATAATATTAGAATCCTAGGTCGTAAAAGCATTCATATACCCTTCCCCAAACGGGTTTATTCGCGGTGGCATTGGTTCTCCTAAGCCTAAAAGTGTATTTTTTTCACTCGGAAATTGTTTCACATGACAGCAATAACATGGAACAATCTCAACAATTATGCGAACCAAGATCATTTCAATTTCGTTCACATAAACGTGAATCAACCTCTCTATATACAATCTGCTTGTGAATCAATTAATAAATTTTATATCGGACTTTCTGCTAGAAATTTCTTAATAGGATACATAGAGCACAGACAATAAACCTGCCTTCGCGAACCATTTTCTGGAAACAAAACATCCTATCCATAACATCGAAGGAACTATAACCATAAAGCATAATTCCAACGATCTCTTTAAAATCAAAATTTTAAAAAGTATCGAAATCTATAAAACGATTCTTTTCCACATCAGATTTGCTACAAATACCCAGACAAACTTTGATTTTTTTCTAATTTCTATCATCCATTTCTGATCTTTTATAAATGTCCATGGATTGTATCATTGCCTAATAATGAGAAGTCTGTTCACTCCGGGTCGGTTTCATTGTTACAGCCAGAGACAAATGAGGAAACTTCCATTTGTCTCTGGTTATAGCTGTTGCCAGATCGACATCCTACAACAATAATAACGACAGCAGCGCGCCAAGCGTTCAGCTATCCCCTTCTCTTTTCTGGATCTATTCAGGTAATGTTTTGCTATTGAGTTTTGTTAATGACAGGTCGTTATCAAAAGCTTTTTACGATTTTCTTCATCGCATTTTATCTGACTGCAAAAAAAAGGTATGTATGCAATTTTCTATTCATAACAGCAAGAATAAAAAAAACTTTAGAGGTCCTATAAGTTTTTAAAAAAGATTTTATTTCATCTAATTTAGGGAATCCAATGAAAACCATTCATCAAATTTTCTAATATGCAAAATCCTTTTTTTTTATTTCAAACTATTTTGAATAAGAGTTCCGTTATAACAACCTTAATTCATATAGCTCACAGTTGTTTTATTTTCTTGGGTTTTTTTTTGGGTTTTTTTTTTCGAAAAGAAAAAAATAGAAAAACGTTTAGTGTAATAGACTTGGAAATTAAATTTCTTCATAAAAATTACTCCAATTTAATAAACGACATTTTGTCTCCGTTATGATTGCAGTAGTAAACAATGGATTTGGCAGTTGAGTTTATCTGCCGCTAGGGAAATTAGACAACGTTTGAAAACGAGAGTGGACAGACTTCTCATTATTAGGCTATGATTGTATCCACGGTCTATAGATATTCATGGTCATCGAGCTTCGGCCATTTTCCATTGTTTCGAGAAGCTAAGGAAAACAGATAGCGCCAGGTGCCGCATAGATCGCACCAGGGCCGACCGTGACCTGCGATAGAGGTTTTTCATTGAAACTGAAAATGAAAGTAAAGTTTGTTTCTGTCGATAGGGGGGTGCTGCAGGCGTTTTTGGGCTGATTGTACATGCAGCGCCACTTTTCAATAAAGTTCCCGCCCTAACGGGAGCTAGAAACTTTAGCTTCATTTTAACAATGGAGCTCGATGACCATGAATATCTATAGACCGTGATTGTATTTCATCTCCCTGTAATTGTTGCATCTTCACCCATTGTTTGCTAATTTGTCGTTGTTGCATATTAAAGTCATTGTAAACAACATCTCTATTTCAAATTTTTAAAAAAGCAGCTTCTTTATTATTATCAACAACCTGAAGAAGCTCGATACAAAAGGTGAAAGCGGTTGTTTATGTTAATCAATAATTCATGTAATATAAAGCATCCATCGCTTTCACTAAACGATACAATACAATGATTTCTCACACATACGAGGTTTGTTCAAGAATTTTTGCCTCCTGGTCCGTAACTTTATGTTAACCGATTTTCAAACTTTTTTGTATCTACATTTGTCCTCTGTGTAATACATTATTCAATTTTCGACATAGTCCCCATCTCTTTCCATGCATTGCGCCAACGCGTGACTAGTCGGGTGAACCCGTCGGAAAGGAATTTTGGGATTGTTGTCGACACCTAGATTGAATGGCATCTTTCACCTCGTCGTCAGAAAGCAACTCATGTCCCTTAAGGTGCTCTCAAGTGGTGAAAGTCGCAAGGTGCAAAGTCTTTCATCTCTGAACTGCAGTTTTTCATCTTTGAACTGTAGGGGCTGCAACGCCTCTGGTGTGTGGCGATCATATGCGGGCGGGAGTTATCCTGCTGCAGAAGAGGGTCCAAAGCTGCCATTCAATCCTGGTGTCGACAACAACCCCAGAAATCCTCTCCGACAGGTTCACCCGACTAGTCACGCGTTGGCGCAATGCGTGGAAAGGGATGGGGACTATGTCAAAAAGTGAATAGTGCATTACATAGAGGACAAATGTAAGATCAGATACAAGAAATTTTGAAAATCGGTTAACATAAAGTTACGGACCAGGAGGCAAAAATTCTTGAACAAACCTCGTATATAGATAGTAATATTAGTAATATAATGCAATTAACTATGAAACGAGAACCTGTCTCTGCTACAAAAGCTTAGAATCTATCTACGAGTTTGCAAAGTGGATTTCCACCTGACAAAATGGATGACCTTCAATCTCAGTGGCAAAACATCAGCAATAAAGGCTGGATCAATTTGTCTGATATAAATAAATTTTGGTTTGAAGTTGCTAATGATGTTGATGTTGCTGGAAATAGAAGGTTTCATGATATTGCTATGTTAGCTATAAAGGGTCTCTGTTTGCCAGTTTCAAATGCCACAGTGGAACGAGTATTTTCCCAGCATAATGTCATAAAGAATAAATTAAGAAACCGCTTAAGCCTTAACATGTCTGAAGCGATACTCTTCATCTGTTACGGTCTGCGAAAAAATGGCTTAAATTGTGTGAATTTCCAACCCTAAACACAAATGTACGCAAAATTTAATCAATCAATGTATGACCATTTAACAAAAAATGAAGAAGATGATTGTAACAATGTTGTAAGTTTGATAGCAGAAACAGGAAAGGGGTAGAAAACATTATAATTTTCAAAATAATGTTTAACATTTTGTATCATGATTTGTTTCCAAATAAATATCTTTAATAGTGGAAATTGTTTTTTTTCTTAGACTTCTCTTTGCACGAAATCTGGGGAATTTTTCAGGGATAAATAAGAAAGATCTGGGGAAATTTAGGGAATGTTTTGTCACTACTTAAGGAGGGCGGTCGCGTCAGACTTGGCATCACTGCACAGGATCTCAATCGGTGTAACAGTTCGTTCGCTATGGAAAAGTTCAGTCTTTTTTTTTGAACAGACCTCGTATTATTTATAAACATCCCTGAGAAAAGTATTAGCCCAGCAATTACCATATAATAGATTAATAATGACTCATCTCTTTTCCTAATTTATTATCCTATTAAATTTAAAGCATAAAAAAACGTGTTCCATACCTGTCGATGGGCGTAAACGACAGAACCGAGGAGCTTCCACGTGCCCCCCCTGCGATCCATGCGCACCATGCGCAAGATCTGGAAGAATCGAAGCCCCCTTAGGGCAGAGGCTGCGAACATCTGACCACTGCTCCCCAGTGCCAACACCACAATGGACGCACATATCACCACTGAGTCTGAAATAAAAATAATGGGTTGCAAGTATTCAAATTCAATAAAGATCATAATGAGGAAGAGGTTTAGAGAAATTTGTATTCAAGAAAATATTTCAATACACATTAAATTCTGAATTCTGTATGGCTTTTATATGCCTGATCTTTATTTGTAGAAAACGCAAATACTCCATGGGTTATATAAAAAATTAAATATGTTTTGAATTAAGAGACACTTAATTAGGTTATAATCTGCTCTGGTATGAATGCTTTCTTTTTAATATTTAATTATTGTCATGTTCTACTTTTATTAAAGGAAACCAGTTTTTAAAGTGGTTGCTTTTATTTCTGTATTCTAATAAATTTAATGAATTAATGGTTTGTTCTGCATCACCATATCTCCAAGAAATGGATTCTCCATCTTCCTGTCACCTTTCCTGTCAATTTTCGTGTCTTTGTTTATCATGTCTTTTATTTCTACAAGACTGTGACTGTGATTTCGTCATTTCTTCAAGTTCATCCAATTTCATCAGGACTTATATTGGCAACTTTTATATTTTATTTTTAATTTGTTTTATTTATCTCATTAATTACATTAAAAAAAGAGATTTACTTATTTAATGAATTATTCTGAAGACATATCAGTCAGTCTAATGTAGGAACAGTGAAAATTTTAAAGCGACTACCTTTATATGCGAAAAAAAACTGTTGAGAATGCGCAAGTTATTAACAAAATCAACATAAAAAGTTTATGAAGAATTTAAATGTGAAAATATGAAGGAGTAAATATATTCGATAGAATGTATGGTTGAAGAATTGGATTTTGTATGAGCAGGTTTCTTAGTTTAAATAGCGAAACCACATTTTCCATTTTCCTGTTTAGAAGTTGGCTATTGGTTCACTTTAGGTGAGACACCCTTTATACGCCATAGGGGTATCGGCGGTCATATACTGAGGCATTGAATATCGATTATTGATAGTTATGATTTCGATACTATCCGATTGAATATTGACCATTAGCCTACTCAATACAAAAAATTATTATACGCTCTTATTTAACTTGCTTTTCTGTCGGTGTGTCCGCGTCTATGTTTGGTCAAATCTTGTAATCAATATTAAACCAACTTCCCAAGAAGCTAGAGAGCTTGACATACACAGGGCCGATGACAATGAGTGTTAATTTTTTTTTTTTCAAATCGGTTCACTGGTTCATGTTCTAATGGTACTAATTCATTTCTACGAACTATCCAGTTCCCGTTATGACGAGGTTAAATGTATCCGTTCTTTATTGTTGAAAAATTAAGCTTTATTAATTTTACAAAGTGTTGACGTCGGCTTGAAGAAATGTTATAATTAAAAAAACATAATAAAAGCGTGGTTTGAAAAACCCCTTTTTCTTTTTATCTTGTTTATTTTATTTGTTCTATTGAAGTGTTTGGTTTCATTTTGGTATGACTCAGTATTTTCAAGATATAGTATATTTCGGAAATTCTGTTTTTGGTCGATATTTCCGGAACTGTTGGTCGCACAGCTATTTGGTAATGTACGATATCCACGGTAAAAGATACAATCATTTCATATGTCATATATCCCCCATAATATCATATAGGATTTCGTCGTTTTCTTTTTTCTACGAAATTACTAATATTGTCATAAGCCATTCCAGTTTGTTCTCAATGTCCTTTGATAACCATTTGTTAAATAACCATAAGCAGCTCATGGATATTCTTGTGTTACTTAAGTAGTACTCTGCTTCAATGGGTTTGAAGACATAATACCGATTATGCTATCAACAGTGCAATTTCACATCAACAGGAGGTTGTGGTATATGTACAGGGTCCCAATAAAAATTCATTTGCAATCTCAGTGTGCATAAATATTGGGTGATTACGTAGTGCGTATTTGATATTGGCAAAAACTGAATTAACCTTGTCATGGCGCGAATACATAGTTATAATGGAGGTTTGATAGATGCAAACTTTCTGCAAAATCCAACTATAAATAAAGGAGAACAAGTGAGTTCATCACGGAAACAGTTTTGCATTATTGTTGAACGTTTAAGCATTGTTGGGGCTCACTTAAAACCGGAACTGAAAAGTCACCGACCATTGTTGTCTGAGCAACAATTTTATCATCAATCAACCACAAAACTATAAATAAAATCTTGTAAACATTCCAAGGAGGAGCTTTAGCAGTGAAGCAGAAATAATTTATACATTTATAACCCCCCCCCCCCCGACTAGGGTAAGGCAAGTAACAGATCCTGCAGTCATCTATTTTTACCCCTTTATCATCTGCACTTTTTACCTATCCCCAAGTTTTTTAATCAAATAATTAATGTTCTCGAACGTAATATGTAGAAAACGTAAAAAAGCTCGTATTTTCTTACCTTCCTCGTCATTTCCGAACGTGTGATTAGGTGTGATATATCACATGCCATATTATTCTAAAGACCAAGTGACTGCCACCCCCGCAAATCCGACCCCAATGGAACAACTGGGCCTAAACTTCATAGTAATGTAGATCTTGCCTAGAGGAATCTGGATATTGAAATTCACGCCTTTACTTAGCTAAATAGCAAATACCGGGTGTTTCAAAAATGACCGGTATATTTGAAAAATCAATAAAAACTAAACGGGTAGCGATAGAAATACACCATGTGTTACAATATGCTTGGGACAACAGTAAATTTTCAGGCAGACAAACTTTCGAAATTACAAACGGTGTATTTCTATCGCTGCCCGTTTAGTTTTTATTGATTTTTCAAATATACCGGTTATTTTTGAAACACCCGTTAGATATGTTGTCCTCTCTGAATCCCACCCCCGTAATTCCGACCCCAGTGTACCAATCAAAACCAAACTAAATAGTGCAGATGGACATGCCCATAGGAAGCTATATTCTGAATTTCAACCTTCTACCTAAAAAAATGTAGAAATTATGAAGGACTGACATTATAAAACTAATAAGTTGCTCCATTCTTCGGCTACTTAATAATATAGATTGTGAGCACTTGAGCAATCGTGCGTCGACAAAGCGATTTCACGTGCGCGCGCCGATGTCAGTAATGCTTAAAAGATGTACAGAAAGTAACAATGCATTCCTTCTTGACAAATCGATTGTTATATGACATGCCGTTATCTTAGTATTCTTTACACTCACTGTTTTAGCACGCGAATTCGACTCGAAGGGGTCCACGAAAAATTCTGAAAAGTTGTTACGGCCGAGCTAAGACTTGATGGTCATATTTCTGAAAACAGAATATGAAAAAATTAATCCGTTTTCAAGTTATCGTGCAAACGGCGGACAGCCGGATTAAGGTACAGACCAAGGCACAGTGGGCGAAAATGACAATCTAGGCGGAAAAAAATATTTTTCGTGTAATTCTCGTTGAGCACAGGATGTGTATTATTAATATGACATATACCTACTCTGTAAGTAACAATATACAGTATTATGCGTATGTATAGGGTGATGCAAATATCATTCACATACCAATACCGCATTTCCTTTCTAATATCAAAACTTGTAACACATGTACAACTTTCTAATATCCCCGACACATGTAACCTGCAATACGTATAAACTGATAATTTAAAAATTATTCTTAATTCAATAATTGCTATGATCAATGACCAATACTTCAAACGATACTAGATGTAGTAATAAAGTGATCTTACATGTAAAGTTTGAACTGTGGTGACAAACGATGGTAGCGAGAGTTTTGTCTCTGTTTTATCTAGGAGCACGTCACAGAGTTCTCCACGAGTAATTTCGGTGGCCTACATCATTGTACAAAAAATGTAATAATTTTTTTTCCGCACTTTACCGCACTATGGTTTTAACACAGTCTGATGTGTACAACATACTCTACTCAGAGCAGTTGATGTTATTGTGACAGCCCTTGACACGAGTTTTAAAAGTCTGTTTAAATTGCCAGTTCTCACACGGATATGTTATATGCGTATGTAAACAACTGAAAGGCCTACAAGTATCGCTTATCAGCTCAAAATGATGAGGACACTGTGTTCTACAATGTTTTCGATTATTTTGTGGCGATATAAATGAGTATAGCCATGTGGCAAATGTGTATAATTCGGTATTCTAAAACACTAATGAGTTGGAATGACATTTTGTTTGTAAGATAAAGTAACATCGGTTACTAACAGAGATATTTCCACGAAAAAAAATCTAAAATTAGAAGTATGCAAAAATGATTTTTTTTTCCGGCTAGATTGTCATTTTCGCCCACTGTGCAAGAGCGCATTCTTATAAGTAGCTTTTATGCTAAAGCTCCTAATAAAGAAGAAAATGTGGGTTCATCAAACGAAGCAATTTGAATGAATTGGATTTGATAAATCACCGCGCAAACTGCGCGTGGGTGGGCCCCGTTCATAATTTAATATCAATCGAAATTTACTCGCCTAATCAATCGAATAAGAAGTGAATAGAATTCTAGCGTTTATACGCAGAGCAATATAATGAATTATTGTTTCATTATTTTTAATCATTTGAAACTATTTGGAATATATGAGGCGTGTTTTGTAAGTGAGTAATGTTTTCTTACAAACACTTAACTATTATGTATGTTTTCAATTTTTTTTTCTTTACCAGATTCTATATTCCTTTAAGTATTTTTCTATTTTTTATTTAAAAACTTATCATAATCGCTTCATAGGAAAGCCACGCAGTTTTCACTTCATCGTCACTGAATCGCAGGCTGCCGATGAATTTTTTTTGATACCGGAATAGGTGGTAGTCAATGTACGCGAGGTCTGGACTGTAAGGGGGATGATCAAGTTCTTCTATCCAAAAGATCTGATTAAATGGGAACAATTTGACCGCCTGCCTTACAGTCCAGACCTCGCATCCAGTGACTACCACCTGTTCCAGTATCAAAAGTAGTTCATCGGCGGCCTGCTTTTCAGCGACGATGAAGTAGTGAAAACTCCGTGGCTTTCCTCAACGGCGGCAGACTTCTATGAATGGACATGCAGAAGCTTGAAAAGTGTTTAAATAAACTTGAAAACTATGTAGAAAAATAGTTAAAGGTATAAAAAAATCTGATAAATAAAAAATTTTGAAAATAGAGGAAAGTGACCAAAAGCGGGGCCCTATTTTCTTTTTGGCATGTACAGGCAAAACTACGAAGTAAAAAAAAAAACATTAAAAAATGTAGGACGTATACCAAGTTATGTTAGTTTAAGGTCTCACTATCAAAATCAATTAAAAAAAAAACATTAAAAGCACATTACTCTTTTACTATTTCAAAAAATGTGCTCCTAAATTCATAAAATGAAATGGATATTAAAAGGAGAAAATAAACATTAAATGAAACAGAAGCGTTTATTAGGAACTTTAGCATAAAAGCTACTTATAAGAATGCGCCCTTGGTCTGTACGTTTATCCGGTCGTCCGTCCGTCCGGCCGTCGTTTGCACGATAACTTGAAATCGGATTAACCTTTTCAAATTCTGTTTTCAGAAATATGACCGTCAAAGTCTTAGCTCGGCCGTATCAACTTTTCATAATTTTTCGTGGACTCCTTCAAGTCGAATTCACGTGCTAAACAGTGAGTGTAAAGAATACAAAGATAATGGCATGTCATATAACAATCGATTTGTCAAGAAGGAATGCATTGTTACTTTCTGTACATCTTTTAAGCATTACTGACATCGGCGCGCGCACGTGAAATCGCTTTGTCGACGCACGATTGCTCAAGTGCTTATTAGGAGCTTTAGCATAAAAGCTACTTATAAGAATGCGCCCTTGATCTGCACGTTTATCCGGCCGTCCGTCTGGCCGTCCGGCCGTCGTTTGCTCAAGTGCTCATAATCTATATTATTCAGTAGCGGAAGAATGGAGCTACTTATTGGTTTTATAATGTCTTAACTGTGGTTTTATAATGTCATAATTTCTACACTTCTTGAGGTAGAAGGTTGAAATTCGGAATGTAGCTTCCTGTGGGCATGTCCATCTGCACTCTTTAGTCTGGTTTTGATTGGTATACTGGGGTCGGAATTACGGGGGTGGGATTCAGAAAGGATTCAGAGAGATATCTCTGTTCTATTTAGGTACGTAAAGGCGTGAAATTCAGTATCCAGATTACTCTAGGCAAGATCTACATTACTATGAAGTTTAGGCCCAGTTGTTCCATTGGGGTCGGATTTGCGGGGTTGGTAGTCACGTGGTCTTTAGAACTATGCCAACATATGGCTTATGATATATCATACGTTCGGAAATGGTGAGAAAGGAAAGAAATTACGAGCTTTTTATTTTTTTCATTTTCTACATATTATGTTCGAGAAAATTAATTTTTGATTTAAAAACTTGGGGAGAGGTAAAATATGCAGATGAAGGGGTAAAAATAGATGACTTGCCTTATCCTACTCGGGAGGCAGGGGGGGGGGGGTTAATTCCTTTTTAATAAATTTATAAATGTATTTCTGCTTCACTGCTAAAGCTCCTCCTTGGAATGTTTACAAGATTTTATTTTTTTGTACATGATTTCCCAAAACCAGAAAAATGTAATTTATATTTCTATGCTGATGGTTATTGCCATCATGTCTTGGGCGCACCAGCCATCTCATTTTATCACTCATCTGCACAATGCCTTGAAAAAAATTGAAGACTTGTTTAATAGCTGGAAACTGAACCTTAACGTCGAAAAGTGCAAAGCTGTGTACTTGAACAAAAAGCTTAACCGTCCCCCGGATTCTCTTATTCTATTCAATAAATAACTCGAATGGGTCGACAAGTATCTTGGCGTTATAATCGAACTTTTTGAACATCCTCCTGGAGGATTAAATTAATTAATCGATTCCTGAAAAGTGACATTAATCGATTAGTGTAAGTGACATCAACGTTCTCTAGAGAATCGATTTTTGACACAGTTGGAATTGAGAATCTATTCGCAATCGATTCCACTCAGGAATCGAGTAATCGAATTGGGGAAACGGGAATCGCCCACCACTACTCTTCTGGAATTGTCTTATGTTCGGAACAAAGTCAAGAGGACTAATTATAGCCTCATAGCCCTACTGATCGAAAGCTACTACTGTACAAGACGATGATTCGGACCATCCTCCTCTAAGAGCAGATGGAGACCATTGCTACCCTGAGAACCATTGCCTAGCTTGGAAGAAGGACCGTGAAAAATCATTACATCCACTCGGATCTGAACAAGACTTACATTGGAAAGTGTGATGATCCTGATCTCCTGATGAACACGGTGCAGACGATGAAAACCCAGCACAATGACTTGGTGGCTGGAATACTGAATAATCTGATGGAAATAAAATGGCATACAACGTATAGAAAACCGAGGCATATTTTTGTGCCAACTTCGAAGACACTGGCAACGTTTCCTTCCCGGATTATCGGAAGATGGGATACCGCCCCTATCCCAATCTTCTGTCAATCGTCAATCTTATTATTTTTTCATAATATGAAAGACCTCTTGGGTTAGTCAGGCTTTTTGCCTATTTCAGTGTATTCATGTGGAATTTATTCTGGTAGGGTGAGCTTCCTGAAAGCACTGCTTCCGTCCCATCTGAACAAATTACACTTCACTGTTCGATTGTCGTTGGACCCTGAGACTTTGTTGCTTTTCGTCCGGACCGCTACACTGAAAGCTGACATCTTAAGCCCAAGTCTTATGCAAGTAGTGTAGCAATGTTTAAGATGTTAGCTTTCAGTGTAGCGGTCCGGATAACCAACTTTTTAGCGACAAATAACTGGGAATTTGCATAAGAAATTATACTGAAAGTATATGCTGCTTGTGCGTTAACATTTCGTTAAGTTTTATCTTTATTTCCGCAGTATTAACGAATCCTAAATTAGTATGAGCGTTGATATATTAAAATATACGTATACGATTAACTGATATACGTGTAAAATAGGTCTGATTGTGTAGCTGTAATAGTCGAAGATTGACAAAGTTACGCAGGGATTGAAGTACCAGTTGAATTGTTTAGCCATTGTAAATATTCCTTATAGTGCATAATGGGACGAATCGGCAATCTTGGTTGACAAATATATTTTTTTCACCACTCGGCGAGAAAAGAAAAACGTTCTGCTTTAGCGTGTTACAACAATTGCACGTGGCACTCTTAAGAGCTGCAAATTTCATTACGTCATCAGCAGAAATGTCCATGGCCGTCTACAACTGAAGATTGATGACGTCATACTAGAGGTCGGTTGCCATAGGAACCCCCTTCTCAACGGAAATATTTTAACATTGAAATACTTTAATTGATGACAAATTATGTTTAATCAAGTTAAACGAATAATCCAGTAATATGAAAACAATTATCGCCTTCGTCAAAATAACAGGCAGACGACCTCATGCCTTCCGACCTCTAGCATGACGTCAGTTGTCAGGCCGTGGAAATGTCGTTACACGATCCGGATAGGAAAAAGGTGCAGCAAGTTCTACTCTATTTTTTGTACCCTCAATCCGGATGCTTTTCGGATAATCCTTGTATATGTAACATACTGTAAGCTTATATATCTACATTATTTAGCATGTATATGTATGTACCTTCTAAAAGTTAAAAATATTACAAAAATTCAATTCAATTATGTTGACGGGAATAATTTCTAAAATATCAATTCTCCACAATCAATTGATTTACAAAAATTGAGAAAAACCCCAACAATGAAAAAGGAAACATAAAAAAATAATAATAATAAATGCTAAAAAGCACCCTACCCCTTCCCTATTTACAGTGGAACTTAACCACTTAAGTACAATGATATTATTTTCAGAACAGTTCTCGGAAAAATCACCTTTCATCTCGGCGACTTGGATAATTTTCCATAGATTGTCTTCTTACAATATGCTGTGTACTCGACATTTTTGGAAGTGTAGGACTTGATTATGTTCACAGCATTTAAGATTTTGTTGTGAATGAAATATTTTTTAAATTGGAATGATTAGATAAAAAACCATTGTCCTTAAGTGGTTAAGTTCCATTGTAAACAGGGAAGGGGTAGGCGTTTTTTAACATTTATTATGATGTTAAATGTACATTTATGACGGAACGGTAGTTTTTATGTTTTATTAGAAGCGAACCCACCCGTTTGTATAATCGGGAAATAACCCATTGTTACATTTTTTCTTTGTTGTGACAACGTCCACTGTCGCCGATTTTATATAAATGATTGTTGGGGTTTTTCTCGTATTATTAATTTTTATGTTACCTTTTTCATTGTTGGGGCTTTACTCATTTTTAGGGTTTTAGCATCATGATAAAACCTACTAACGAGGGTACAAATATATGTATGTACTCTGTAAGACTGTATGTCACACGCCATAACTCTTGAAAAGATTGAGCTAGAGGCTTGAAATTTTGTACACACGTAAGCCCTATACAGAGGACGGTGCTAAAAATATAGCGAATCCTCTAGGGTGCCACGGGGCCACTTGTATAAATTTCATGATTCGTTTTTTATTGAACAAAGAGGCCTAAAATCCTGAAATTTCGTAAATTTGTAGTTCGATTCTATAAAAATAAAATCTTGTAAACATTCCAACGAGGAGCTTTAACAGTGAAGCGGAAATACATTTATACGTTTATTAAAAAGAAATTAACCCCCCCCCCCCTGACTCCCGAGTAGGATAAGGCAAGTCATCTATTTTTACCCCTTCATCTGCATTTTTTACCTCTCCCCAAGATTTTTTAATCAATAAATTGATTTTCTCGAACGTAATATGTAAAAAATGTAAAAAATCTCATATCTTCTTTCCTTTCTCATCATTTCCGAACGTATGATATATCACATGCCATATGCTGCCTTAGTTCTAAGGACCAAGTGACTGCCACCCCCGCAAATCCGATCCCACTGGCACAATTGGACCTAAACTTCATAGTACTGTAGATCTTGCCTAGAGGAATCTGGATACTGGATTTTACGCCTTTACGTACCTAAACAGCACATAGATATGTTGCCCTCCCTGAATCCCATCCCCGTAATTCCGACCCCCGTATACCAATCAAAGCCAAACTAAATAGTGCAGATACTAACAAGGGAATCCCTCGAACATGTATGTCACAGATTTTCACCAAATTTAAATATGTTACTCATCTGAAGCTACTATAGATACTTGCAAAATAAGAGAATGCGAAATTGTGTTTCTTTCAAAATAAAATCTTGTAGAGGAGCTTTAGCAGTGAAGTAGAAACACACTTATACATTTATTAAAAAGAAAATTAACCCTCCCCCCTGAGTAGGGGAAGGCAAGTGGCAGGTCCTGCGGTCATCTATTTTTACCCCTTTATCTACACTTTTTACCTCTCCCCAAGTTTTTCAATCAAAAGAAATTGATTTTCTCGAACGAAATATGTAGAAAATGTAAAAAACCTCGTATCTTCTTTCCTTTTTCATCATTTCCGAACGTATGATATATAACATGCCATATGTTGCCATAGTTCTTAGGACCAAGTGACTGCCACCCCCGCAAATCCGAACCCCATGGACCAATTGGGCCTAAACTTCATAGTACTGTAGATATTGCCTAGAGGATTCTGGATACCGAATTTCACTCCTTTACATGCATAAATATACCTAGACCTTTTGGTCCTCTCTAATTTTCACGCCCAAAACTCCGTCTTTAGTGGGCTATTCAAAACCAAACTAAACATTGAAGGTGCACATGCCCATAGTAAACTACATTCCGAATTTCAACCTTCTACCTCATGTAGAAATGATGATGGGTGATTCAAATCGTATGTAAAATAAAACCAATGAGTAGCTCCATTTTTCTGCTACTTAATAATAAGCTTATTATAGATTATGAGCACTTGGGCAATCGTGCGTCGACAAAGCGATTTCACGTGCGCGCGCCGATGTCAATAATGCTTAAAAGATGAACAGAAAGTAACAATATATTCCCTCTTGACAAATCGATTGTTATATGATATGCCAGTATCTTTGAATTCTTTGCACTCACTGTTTTAGCACGTGAATTCGACTTGAAAGGGTCCACGAAAAATTCTGAAAAGTTGAAAAGGCCGAGCTAAGACTTTGATGGTCATATTTCTGAAAACAGAATTTGAAAAAGTTAATCCGTTTTCAAGTTATCGTGCAAACGGCGGCCGGCCGGACGGATAAACGTACAGACCAAGGGCGCATTCTTATAAGTTGCTTTTATGCTAAAGATCCTAATAAACCGAGAAAACGAAAAAATTTCAGCATACATATACATACAAGGACTTCATTGTTAAAGCGGCTAGGCTATGTGGGGTTCCCTTGTAAGCTAAATTCCGAATTTCAAGCTTCTACCTCAAAAACATGTAGAAATTATGAAGGGGACGGACTGACTCTATAAAACCAATACGTAGCTCCATTCTTATTCTACTGACGAGGGTCAGTCAAATGAAAACAGGAAATATTTTTTTACTGCGCCTTTATTAGGAGCTTTAGCATAAAAGCTACTTATAAGAATGCGCCCTTGGCCTGTACGTTTATCCGGCCGGCCATCCGGCCGTCCGCCGTCTGCACGATAACTTGAAAACGGATTAACTTTTTCAAATTTTGTTTTCAGAAATATAACCATCAAAGTCTTAGCTCGGCCGTATCAACTTATCAAAATTTTTCGTGGACCCCTTTAAGTCGAATTCACATGCTAAAACAGTGAGTGTAAAAAATACCAAGTTAATGGCATGTCATATAACAATCGATTTATCAAGAAGGAATACTTTGTTATTTTCTGTTCATCTTTAAAGCATTACTGACATCGGCGCGCGCACGTGAAATCGCTTTGTCGACGCACGATTGCTCAACTGCTCAAATCTATATTCAGTTGCGAAAGAATGGAGGTACTTATTGGTTTTATAATGTCTTAACTGTGTACCCCTTCATAATTTCTACATTTTTTGAGGTAGAAGGTTGAAATTCGGAATGTAGCTTTCTATGGGCATGTCCATATACACTGTATAGTTTGGTTTTGATTGGTACACTGGGGTCGGAATTACGGGGATGGGATTCAGATAGGACAACATATCTATGTGCTATTTAGGTACGTAAAGGCGTGAAATTCGGTATCCAGATTCCTCGAGGCAAATCGACAATACTATGAAATTTAGGCCCAGGTGTTCCATTGGGTTCGGATTTGCGGGGGTGGTAGTCACGTGGTCTTTAGAACTATGCCAACATATGGCTTGTGATATATCATACGTTCAGAAATGATGAGAAAGGAAAGAAATTACGAGCTTTTTTACATTTTCTACATATTACGTTCGAGAAAATTAGTTTTTGATTAAAAAACTTGGGGAGAGGTAAAAAGTGCAGATAAATGGGTAAAAATATTTGACTTCAGGATCTATTACTTGCCTTACACTACTCGGGGGTAGGGGTGGGGGATTAATTTTTTTAATAAATGTATAAATGTATTTCTCCTTCACTGCTAAAGCTCCTCCTTGGAATGAAAGTAAAAATATAATTTCCGGAACTGGCAATAATGCAAAAAATGCAGAGGACCGAAAACAAATGTTACTCCCTGTCAATCCTGCTGAAGATGAGAGCTTCGTTCTCGAAAAGTACTTACAGGTCGTATTTTTTCTTTTTACTCGTTGTGGTTAAAGAGTGTTTTATTTCTTGCATTAGTATCCTCCTTGGAATGTTTACAAAATTTTATTACAGACAGCGTTGGTACCTTACTTTTCAATGCAGTCCCCATCTTTTCAATGCAGTCCCCATCTTTTCGATGCATTCCGGCATTGAGTCGGGAAGGCATGTATACCTCGGGAAAAAAAAAAATCTTCATATAATGGAGATCTTGCTTATAGGGATCTGCATACCGAATGTCACTCCTCTATATGCATAAATACACCTTTTGTTCCCCTCTAATTTTCACCCCCAAAACTCCGATCTTAGTGGGCTAATCAAAACCAAACTAAATAGTGAAGATGCACATGCCCATAGTAAGCTACCTTCTGAATTTCAACCTTCTACCTCAAAAAATGTAGAAATGATGAAGGGTGATTCAAATCGTGTGTAAAATAAAACCAATAAGTAGCTCCATTTTTCCGCTACTTAATAAGCTTATGAGCACTTGAGCAATCGTGCATCGACAAAGCGATTTCACGTGCGCGCGCCGATGTCAATAATGCTTTAAAGATGAACAGAAAGTAACAATGTATTCCTTCTTGACAAATCGATTGTTATATGACATGCCAGTGTCTTTGAATTCTTTACACTCACTGTTTTAGCATGTAAATTCGACTTGAAGGGGTCCACGAAAAATTCTGAAAATTTGATACGGCCGAGCTAAGACTTTGATGGTCATATTTCTGAAAACAGAATTTAAAAAAGTTAATCCGTTTTCAAGTTATCGTGCAAACGGCGGACGGCCGGATAAACGTACAGACCAAGGGCGCATTCTTATAAGTATCTTTTATGCTAAAGCAATGACGTATATGAAAGATAGACTCC
The DNA here is from genome assembly GCA_023313115.1 of Rhysida immarginata. Taxonomy (NCBI): domain Eukaryota; kingdom Metazoa; phylum Arthropoda; class Chilopoda; order Scolopendromorpha; family Scolopendridae; genus Rhysida; species Rhysida immarginata. Next base: position 468,874 of record JAHWFO010028400.1, on the reverse strand, counting down.
GACGCAATTGTTGTAACTTGAAGCAGAACTGCCAGAACTGTCATGGCCGAAAGTGAGTGAAGATGATGCAAAACACATGGATAAACATGGCTAAACACATGGCTGATTAATAATTCTTTAACACGCCGATCACGGACTGATAAGTTTATCTTTTCGTTTACTTTGTATTTGAAGTATTTTATTATATCTTATAAACTATTTTTCGAACATGGTTTCAATTTCAATTTCTTTTCGATTGTCTTTCAGTTATGTATTTTCATTTTAATTAAGTATTTTTGAACTATTTTTGTGGAAAATGATTCCTGGTCCTTTTTCGTGTCTGTTTGTACAGTTGTACGCAGTTTAACTTTGAGGAATGGTTTTGAATTAATTATTCCTCGGGCCTAAAATCTTGAAAAACAAAACAGCCAGACAGCTCCTGCCCAGGACTACCATGGCTCCACGACTATCACGGCTCCATGACTCCACGGCTCACTCCTGCCCAGAACTATCATGGCTCAATTTGCTTCACTTTTTGCCGCAGTTAGCAAAATGATTCGGAGTCTATCTTTAATATACGTCATTGTGCTAAAGCTCCTAATAAAACCAATATAGGCAACCGAACGATCGCTTGGTGGCGCAACTAAATTACACCTGGTGAGCAGCCGAGGAACTAGCATCGGGACCGCGCTTCATTTAACTAATATTCGCGTTATAAAGTTTCACACTTTTGAATGTAAATAAACATAATTAAAGCTTACTTACTTACTTTTCAAACCTGCTTATCCGTTAGGGTCGCGGGGGCAGCAGCCCTATGGAGGATCTCCAGCGATCGCGATCTTCCGCCATCAGGTGCATGCCCTCCCTGGTAATATCCAAGCGACTCGAACCCAGATTCTCCATGTAGTCTAGCCACCTGGTTCTAGGCCGACCCCTTGGTCTCTTACCCACCGGCTTGGAAAATAACAACTGCCTAGGAAGACCAGTTTGCGGAATCCGTATCACGTGGCCATACCAGCGCAACTGAGATCTCTCAATGCGGAGAAGTAGCGGCTCAACACCTAAAGACTCCCTTATTGTGCTGCTGTGCACTCTATCTAGTAGGGTAATACCTTCCACACCTCTCAGAAATCTCATTTCGGCCGCTTGTACCCGCGATCGCACTCTTTCGGTCATTACCCAAGCCTCATGACCATAGGTGAGAATGGGGACAAAGATTTGAAGACAGAGAGCTTGGCTTTGTTACCTAGCTCGCGTTTCGTTACCACGGATCGCCACAGTTCACGTCTGACACAGCTTGCTGCACCGATCCGATCATCCAATTCTTTCTCCTGCCGTCCATCACTCGTGAATGCAATTCCGAGATATTTGATTTCTCCACCTGTCTCAATGAGGCTCCCCTAACATGGAGAGTGCACTGAGCAGGCTGTCTTGAAAGGACCAGAACCTCGGTTTTAGCCACACTGATCTTTATCCCAGCTTCTTCACATTTGGCTGCAAACAGGTCTAGTGCATGCTGAAGGTTCGTGCGAGAAGACCCAAAGAGGACAAGGTCGTCAGCAAAGAGCAACCTCTCCACCAGGCAGTCGCCCACACAAACACGCTCATCGCTTCGGCTGCCCCTGTCTATCCAGTCCATAAATATAATGAACAAGAGGGGCGATAGTACGTACCCTTGGCGGAGTCCAACACCCACGGTGAACGTTCTTGACTTAATGCCATTTATCCGGACACACATCTCAGAGCTTTCGTACAGAGACATGATAGCAACCAGTAATTGCCCATCCACTCCATACTCTTGCAACACTTGCCAGAGCTTCTCCCGAGGAACTCTGTCATATGCTTTTTTCGAGATCCACAAAGCAAGAGTAGACCTCTTTTGCATGCTCCCTGGATTTCTCAAAGATTTGCCTTAGAGCAAAGATGTGATCCGTCGTGCTTCGGCCAGGTCGGAAACCACACTGCTCCCCCGACAGTTTGGAGTCAACTATTTCCCGACTTCTCTTCTCCAGACACTTAGCGTACACTTTCCCAGGAATGCTGAGCAAAGAGATGCCTCGATAGTTGTTGCAATCACTCTGATCTCCCTTTTTGAAGATAGGGATCACAATTCCTGTCTGCCATTGCTTAGGGGCCTGTCCAGATATCCAAGCAACCTGACACACTGGAGTCAGCCACAGGATACCATCCTGATTTAAGGCCTTTAACATCTCGGACCGGATTTCATCATCATCTGCAGCTTTGCCAGTCTTCAGGGACTAAATTGCCCATCTGACTTCTGTTTCAGTGATACTACCGTGACTATTCTCCGCTCCAAGGTGCACCTCATGTGCCTCAGTTGTTGCTGTCACCGGATTAAGAAGAGATGAAAAGTATTCCTTCCACGTTTTCAGAAGCCTCCCATCTGAACTCTTAATAGTTTGTTATGAAAGAGACTTCTTTCCACGGAGGCGGCGCACTGTCTGCCAGAACACCTTGTTTGCCGAACCATAGTCTGCCTCCAATTTCTCCCCGAACTTCTCCCAGGCCTTGGCTTTAGCTGTTGATACTGTCTTTGCTGCTACTTTTCGCGCCTCAATGTACCGCACTCGACTCGAAGTTGACTTATTTGCAAGTCATAGCAAATAGGCTTCCTTCTTTGCCTTGACAGCTTCTTGGACTTCACCGTTCCACCATGCAGTCCTTTTCTCACCGCCCTGCGCCACACTCAGCCGCTTACGACCACAGCACAATGCAGCTGAAGTAATCACAGCAGTTTTAAACAACTGCCACTCCTCTTCAACAGTACCACGATCACTGGGCAGTTCTTTGAAACTTGAAGATATGTTATCTGCAAAGGTCTTCCTCATAGTTCTATCCTCCAATGCCTCCCATTTGATGCGCCAAGTTTGTCTGAACCTAGTGTTTCGCTTAATTGGCATGGATTCAGAGAACCGCAAAGTGCAGACAACAAGGTGGTGATCAGTTGATAGTTCTGCCCCTCTTCTCACGCGAGTATCCAACACTGATCGGAATAAGTTGGCTGAAACGATTACAAAATCAATCAGTGACTTCTGGTCCATTGCATCCCTGTACCAGGTATACCTATGGGCATCTCTGTGCTGGAAGAAAGTGTTTGTGATGGAAAGTCCATTGTTGCAACAGAGATCCAACAAGCACCTCCCATTCGCATTTAAACTGTGGTCGCCATTACTCCCAATCACGCCTTTCCACGTTTGGTCATCAGCCCCTACGTGTGCATTGAAGTCGCCCACCAGGATGATAGAATCTGCACTCCCTCTCCTGCTAAGAGCAGCATCAACTTCATCTAGAAAAAGTGGGTACTCTGTAACTGCATTCGGAGCATATGCAACGAATAGAGAGAGAGACCGTTTCCCTATCTGAAGCCTCAGGAGACACAGTCTTCCACCTAAGGGGGTCTAATCTGCAACATAATCTGCCAGTCGGGGACTTGTGAGTATCCCCACTACCGCCTGGGCAGTCATGTTAGGGTCGACACCAGAGTAGAAAAGCTTCCACCTTCCTTCTAAATCCACATTTCCAAAACCCGGACGTTTCGTAGAGGTAACCTTACCTATGATACCGTTTGGCTTCCTGCACTAACTCTGATTCCTTTCCTGTCATGGAGAATACGTTCCAAGTGCCGATTGACAGCACCCGATCCCGTTTCGCTTTACCCGTTTCTCCTCCTGGGTAAAGGCATGCGCTGCCCCCGACCGTTTCCCCAAGCGCATAGCCAGTGCACTAGTGGGGCTTCTAGGAGGCATTGCTCCGAGATAAAGCCGAGAGACTGTCGACTATTTTTCGAACGAGAGCCTCTGCCTAACTCCCGAACGCGGGTGACTTTAACCTGCGCCACACCCGATGCAGTATGAGTTCTCTCATTCGTCAACATCATGAGATATATGTTTGTTTGGATACTCTTCGTCTCACTTCTCAACCATGACCTTTCTGGTAAGGGTGACCCTAAAGTAGCAGTGCTCACAGAATCCCTGAAGCACCCAAACCCCTGACCCACGGTAAGGGGGCATCCACTCAGGAGATAATTAAAGCTATGAAATGAAATTTAATGAAATTAAATTACTCCCTCTTTATTTGTTCAATGGATGATTTAGCTCTTTTTCAATTTTTTATTTTATTTTCAAAAATGTTTTATCAGTTCGACAAACAAACTTTACTGTTTTATTTTTAATTCATTTATGTTTTATTTTAAATCTTCTTCGGTATTTACCAAAAGTGGGATAGCCAAAAATATAATAAATGATCATTTCTACACATTATTTTATCTCTGTTTTTTTTTTTTTTTGGTTTGTTGTTTTTTTTTTTGGTTTGTTTTTTTTACCAAAAAAATTTTTTCATTGTTAATGTCTGCATTAAAAATTGCAAAATGAATGTATACAGAAATTACGTTAAAATCATTTGCAATTAGGGATATTAATAATTAATTTTATTTACCAAAATTATGTATTTTTATAGAAATGTAGAAAATTATAAATTTTAAATATATATTACAGCATTTTCCTTTCCATAATCAGACAATGACTAAGGTATAACTATCAATCACACTTATTACTCTGAAAATATTTATTTTCATTGTTCTCAATAAAATACTGTACCTTTCAGTCTTCCATTTACGAAACGGAAAAGAGTAAAACCAACAATTATTTGTTTGTTTGGTTGTACCATGGTACTAACTTCTAATAACCATGGTTGTACTTTGCCCAATACTTCCATTCTAATTGGAATATGCAAGCTACACATGCAAAATATACACAGTAGGTAAGAATTCCTGAAGTGGGCCCCTCAAAAACAAACATGTCGTATAATTTAATACTTTTATCAGAATTTGTCAGCACTTAATGGAGTATTAAAATTCCCAAAATATTTTAGAAAAATTTCCATTTGTTAAAAAGTTATAAACAAATACATTTTTTTTGGTAATTTTTTGTTTAAAAAGTCATATCTCAAGCTAATTATTCAATTCTCTTTGAAATTTTAAAGATAACAAGTATAAATTATATATTTTATAATAAAACATAAAAGAATGAGAAAAAATGTTTTTGTGTAAAAAAATAAATCATTAATAAAAAATAAATATTTTTTAATGTTCTCAATCGAATTCAACAATTTTGAAAAAAACTTGTTGAGTATATAATTCAACACTCATAGGAGCCTTTCTTTCATATTCTAAAATATTTAGGGTGCATTGCAATGTCGAATTTTCCTGGGCTAACCCAAATGGACACAAAATTCCAGTGCGAGCACTTTAAAGAATTCTTTTCGTTTTTCCAAAGTGAATATATACTTTATTAAGGGTTTTTCATTTATATTAGAATTCAGATATGCAAAATTTCATCAAATAAACAGCCCGAGCAATGCCGGGTTTTTATTAAAATTTATTTTCTTTTTACACATAAAATTTTTTTCTCATTCTTATATGTTTTGTTCTGAAATATATACTCTTTACTTGTTATCTTTAAAATTTCAAAGAGATTTGAAAAAATTAGCTTGGAATATGATTCTTTAAACAAAAAGTATCAAAAACAAAGATTTGTTTATAATTTTTTAACAAATGGAAATTTTTCAAAATTATTTTGGAAATTTTAATACTTCATTAAGTACTACCAAATTATAATAAAAGTTTTATATTTCATGACATGTTTGTTTTTGAGGGGCCCACTTCAGGAATTCTTACCCAAAGGCTCCCTTGTTAACGCTGTATTCTCTCCCGACTCTAGTTTAAGATTTTAACACAGTGGCGCGCATGTTGGGATTCGTTTCTCAAGATAAGTGATATAAACCTCAAGGGCACCGCCGGAGGTCCCGAGGCTGCAAATTACAATTAAAGCTGTAACATTTGAACGGAACAACCTAGGAACCTGAAATTTTGTATATTTATAGTGTGGTATTAAAAAAATATAGCAAATACAAGACCACATTTTGCTGATCTAAAATGTGTTGATTATCTGGCAGAGATCATCATATATTTCCAATTTTATTTTTATATTAACGATGAAATTTGCTTATATTAAACAGGCAAAAAAATTTGGGGTACATGAATTCTAATAATGTGACCATTTTCTTTTTCATTGTTTTAAATATATTGAGAAATGAGTTTAATTATTTCGCCTCTCCACGTTCGAATCACATTATTGAAATCACGATTCACTCCGTTGCGTAAGGCTACCACCTCGTTTTCATTCAAAAATTCAAACTGAGAAGTTGCTATTGGCTTATCAAGCTGACACGAGACCGTTTAACCGGATGTAAGCTTTCTACGTGGTCCGCGAATTACCGCTCTTATAAAAACTGTGATTGTCGATTGTCAGTTAAATTTGCATTTGCGAAGTTCACCTCTAGTCACTACTTCTAGTTTGTGAAATTCTAGCATCATGAATGACACTTTCGATATGGCTGTTCCATCAACGTCTACTGCGAAGCCAAAGAGAATCCGTATTCCCAATGTCGCCGATATGGCTGTTCCATCAACGTCTACTGCGAAGCTTAAGAGAATCCGTTCGGCGGCCACCCATCCCAAAGTTGCGGACATGGTGAATGCAGCAATCGCTAATCTCAAGGAGCGCAACGGTTCGTCACTGCCCGCCATTAAGAAGTATATCTCGAATCATTATACCGTGGATATTAATAAGCTGGCTCCATTCATCACTAAATATTTGAAAACTGCTGTGACCAACAACACGCTTGTTCAGACTAAGGGGACAGGGGCAAGCGGATCATTCAAGTTGTCAGCCCCAGCGAAGAAGCAGGAGAAGGCCGCCGAGAAAAAGCCTAAAAAGCCGAAGAGTGAAGAGAAGAAGCCTTCCAAACCGAAAAGTGTAGAGACAAAGCCTGAAAAACCGAAGGTTGGAGAGAAAAAGCCTGCTGCAAAGTCTAAGAAAAACGAGAAGGTTGTCAAGAATGAAGCTTCTAAAGCGAAAAAGAACACCGGAGAGAAAAAGGCGGCGCCCGCTAAGCCTAACCAAGTGAAAAAGAACATGGAGGAGAAAAAGAAGGCGCCGGCCGTTAAGCCTAAAAAGATGGAAGTGAAATTGAAGAAAAACGCCACCAAGAGTCCTGTGTCAAAGAAGGCGCCTCCTAAGAAGATAGCTAAGAAATAGATTTACTTTTTTTTTTTTTTTTTTCTTTTTGTTTTATAACGGCCCTTTTAAGGGCCCACATTTCTTTCAGAAAGAGAAATACCAAACGCCTATTGTTTTATATTCTTTCTTTCCCTATCTACTTTTTGTAGTTAAAAAAAAAGGTATACCAAAAAAAAAAAATAGTCCAAT
>JAHWFO010028400.1:361624-461206 GCA_023313115.1 Rhysida immarginata | reverse complement strand
CTAATTGGAATATACAAGCTACACATGCAAAATATACACAGTAGGTAAGAATTCCTGAAGTGGGCCCCTCAAAAACAAACATGTCGTATAATTTAATACTTTTATCAGAATTTGTCAGCACTTAATGGAGTATTAAAATTCCCAAAATATTTTAGAAAAATTTCCATTTGTTAAAAAGTTATAAACAAATACATTTTTATTGGTAATTTTTTGTTTAAAAAGTCATATCTCAAGCTAATTATTCAATTCTCTTTGAAATTTTAAAGATAACAAGTATAAATTATATATTTTATAATAAAACATAAAAGAATGAGAAAAAATGTTTTTGTGTAAAAAAATAAATCATTAATAAAAAATAAATATTTTTTAATGTTCTCAATCGAATTCAACAATTTTGAAAAAAACTTGTTGAGTATATAATTCAACACTCATAGGAGCCTTTCTTTCATATTCTAAAATATTTAGGGTGCATTGCAATGTCGAATTTTCCTGGGCTAACCCAAATGGACACAAAATTCCAGTGCGAGCACTTTAAAGAATTCTTTTCGTTTTTCCAAAGTGAATATATACTTTATTAAGGGTTTTTCATTTATATTAGAATTCAGATATGCAAAATTTCATCAAATAAACAGCCCGAGCAATGCCGGGTTTTTATTAAAATTTATTTTCTTTTTACACATAAAATTTTTTTCTCATTCTTATATGTTTTGTTCTGAAATATATACTCTTTACTTGTTATCTTTAAAATTTCAAAGAGATTTGAAAAAATTAGCTTGGAATATGATTCTTTAAACAAAAAGTATCAAAAACAAAGATTTGTTTATAATTTTTTAACAAATGGAAATTTTTCAAAATTATTTTGGAAATTTTAATACTTCATTAAGTACTACCAAATTATAATAAAAGTTTTATATTTCATGACATGTTTGTTTTTGAGGGGCCCACTTCAGGAATTCTTACCCAAAGGCTCCCTTGTTAACGCTGTATTCTCTCCCGACTCTAGTTTAAGATTTTAACACAGTGGCGCGCATGTTGGGATTCGTTTCTCAAGATAAGTGATATAAACCTCAAGGGCACCGCCGGAGGTCCCGAGGCTGCAAATTACAATTAAAGCTGTAACATTTGAACGGAACAACCTAGGAACCTGAAATTTTGTATATTTATAGTGTGGTATTAAAAAAATATAGCAAATACAAGACCACATTTTGCTGATCTAAAATGTGTTGATTATCTGGCAGAGATCATCATATATTTCCAATTTTATTTTTATATTAACGATGAAATTTGCTTATATTAAACAGGCAAAAAAATTTGGGGTACATGAATTCTAATAATGTGACCATTTTCTTTTTCATTGTTTTAAATATATTGAAAAATGAGTTTAATTATTTCGCCTCTCCACGTTCGAATCACATTATTGAAATCACGATTCACTCCGTTGCGTAAGGCTACCACCTCGTTTTCATTCAAAAATTCAAACTGAGAAGTTGCTATTGGCTTATCAAACTGACACGAGACCGTTTAACCGGATGTAAGCTTTCTACGTGGTCCGCGAATTACCGCTCTTATAAAAACTGTGATTGTCGATTGTCAGTTAAATTTGCATTTGCGAAGTTCACCTCTAGTCACTACTTCTAGTTTGTGAAATTCTAGCATCATGAATGACACTTTCGATATGGCTGTTCCATCAACGTCTACTGCGAAGCCAAAGAGAATCCGTATTCCCAATGTCGCCGATATGGCTGTTCCATCAACGTCTACTGCGAAGCTTAAGAGAATCCGTTCGGCGGCCACCCATCCCAAAGTTGCGGACATGGTGAATGCAGCAATCGCTAATCTCAAGGAGCGCAACGGTTCGTCACTGCCCGCCATTAAGAAGTATATCTCGAATCATTATACCGTGGATATTAATAAGCTGGCTCCATTCATCACTAAATATTTGAAAACTGCTGTGACCAACAACACGCTTGTTCAGACTAAGGGGACAGGGGCAAGCGGATCATTCAAGTTGTCAGCCCTAGCGAAGAAGCAGGAGAAGGCCGCCGAGAAAAAGCCTAAAAAGCCGAAGAGTGAAGAGAAGAAGCCTTCCAAACCGAAAAGTGTAGAGACAAAGCCTGAAAAACCGAAGGTTGGAGAGAAAAAGCCTGCTGCAAAGTCTAAGAAAAACGAGAAGGTTGTCAAGAATGAAGCTTCTAAAGCGAAAAAGAACACCGGAGAGAAAAAGGCGGCGCCCGCTAAGCCTAACCAAGTGAAAAAGAACATGGAGGAGAAAAAGAAGGCGCCGGCCGTTAAGCCTAAAAAGATGGAAGTGAAATTGAAGAAAAACGCCACCAAGAGTCCTGTGTCAAAGAAGGCGCCTCCTAAGAAGATAGCTAAGAAATAGATTTACTTTTTTTTTTTTCTTTTTCTTTTTGTTTTATAACGGCCCTTTTAAGGGCCCACATTTCTTTCAGAAAGAGAAATACCAAACGCCTATTGTTTTATATTCTTTCTTTCCCTATCTACTTTTTGTAGTTAAAAAAAATGTAAACCAAAAAAAATAGTCCAATAGCCATTGGTTATAAAATAGCATAATGTATGACATTATTATTTTCCTACTTTAAATTCTCTTTGCACGAATGCGTAAATATGAATCGTGTCGGCATCAAGTTTTTTTGGGTTTTTTTATATGAAAGTAAATTATTTACATTTATCACACTAAAATCTTTTTCGGGTCTAACTATCCATGGTCTATTTATTCTGAAGAGCTTACAATCTATAAATAATTCGCATTTTAACATTTCGGTTTTAGCAGTTTTAATTAGCAAACCAGGACTGATAAATTGAATTCGATTTCAATGATTTTAACTTACGCTATGTACAGAGATTTTGCTAAATTGAATACCATAAGTTTTAAATTTTAGTACAGGATACGTTTCCTATGTAATTCTTTATTCAATAATTGAATATTGTATGGTATTTCTTGGGAAGTAATTCTCTTCTCCCCTTGCCTTCCATCTTAGGGAGCTTTCAAACACGTAGTTCTATTTTGGTCTCTTTTGAATCCCCTCCCCTGGGCGGAAAATAATTTTGTCCCGGCTCTATAGAAATCACCAGGCTGATATCGAAACCACGTCAGAGCAACCTTTTTCACTTCCTCATTGGAGCCGACCTTCTGCCCTCCCAAGAACTCTTTCAATAGTCCAAAAAGATAATAGTCGCAAGGAGAGAGATCCAAGCTATATGGAGGATGTGGTAAGATGTCCCATTTGGGTTCCGTCAGTATGGCTGTGTGTGGTCTGGGATTGTCTTGCAGTGGTAGGGTGCATTTATGGTTCGACGTTCTTCTAGAAAACCGACATGAATGACACCCCTTCATGTCCCAGAATACAGTCGCCATCACTTTAGTTGACGACGGTGTCGTCTTGAATTTCTTAGGTCGTGGTGAGACCGTGTTGCCACACCATGCTCGCACGCTTGCTTTCAGGGGTTTGGTGATGAATCCATGTCTCGTCGGTGGTCACAACACGCCTTAGAAAGCTGTCACCTTCCCTGTCATATCGCTGCAGCAGCATGGAACAGATTTCCTCCCGGGTGGTTTTGTGATCCTCGGAGAATTGCTTAGGGATCCATCTGGCACAGGTCTTGTTGAATTTCAGCATATCGTGGATGATGGTCTCCACACGGCCAGTCTCAGTATTGAAGCCAATTCTCGGACATGAATCCGCCTGTTGTGCCTTATCAGCTCATTTGTTCGTTCGATATTCATTTGCCGTTATTCGAATAGACTAATCGAATAAAATTTTATTGATCGGCAATTTAATTCGACTAATTTTTTAAAGAAAAAGATTTAATTATATAACATAAAAAGTTACTTTGCTACAGCAACTTCCAAGTTTCATAATCAAAATTGTAGAAAGAAATAAGTATTTTTCAAAACATTTAGGATCAATGCGACTACGGTTTTCTGTCAACAAAGCTCCTGCCTTTGAAAACAGTCTCTCAGATGGGACTGATCTCCCCACGATACATAAAAACCTTTAACTAAATTCATATACCTCTGCAGAAAGTTCTTTCTGAGACTCCCAGAAGTGTAAGGGATCAGCGGGTTCCGGATATTTACCCCAGAGCCTTAACTGAAAGTGGACACTTACCTCACAATATTTATCGCCAGATCACAGCCACTCATTTAATATTCTAGTTTTAAATTTGTACTGAAAATAGGTATCGTAAATATTCTACTATTGTGTACGAGTTTTATGAAACATCGATTCATCGCCACAATTCTGTTGATTGGTCAAAAATATTCACAGTCCCCACAATTCTTGGACAGTCAGCAGTAACGTGTTTATATGCATGTCTTTCTGGAAGGAGTCAACACATACAGTATATGAAGAGCTGCTGACTGCAGTACTAAACCATTGCCAGTAGAGCCGTGCGATATATTCGATGTCAACATCGAACCTCGATGTTTTCAGGTACATCGATGCCAAGACATTGAGTAGTTCATAAACATCGATGTTTTTTCTATTTTTTTTATAGTCAGTAGTCGGATTGTGTGGTGTAGTTCCGTCTAGCGGAGAATTGACATCCATTTCATGTGGAGAATTTAAAGCAATCAACAACATCAATGTTGAATTGATCCGTCTACTTGGTAGTGATGTTGTATCCAATCAAGATAATGATATAGCATTTGTGGATGCAGATGAAGATGACTGTGGTCATATAGGAATGCTGATGTAGTTAAAAGTACTATGCAATTTCAGAACACAAGTTTGCAACCTATCTTTAAAGTATTCTTAAATATTCCTGCTTCATTACCTACAGCAGATCCATTAAAGCTATGGAGTGAAATGCAACACTCCAACTGTCATGTTTGTCAGAGAGCTATAAAGGCATTATCTGTTCCATGTACTTCAGTACCTGCAGAGCGTCCCTTTTTAAAAGCAGAAAATCTAATGATCCTTTTATTTATTGATGATCCTAGGTGTATTTATGCATATAAAGGAGCGAAATTCGGTATGCAGATTCCTATAAGCAAGATCTCCATTATATGAAGATTTTTTTCCCGAGATATCCATGCCTTCCCGACTCGGTGGCGGAAATGCATCGAAAAGCAGGGGACTACATTGAAAAATAGTGTACTTGTTCCAACTCTGTCTGTAATAAAGGAACTGTAAAAAATATTTCCGGTTTTCATTTGACTGACCCTCGTAAGTAGATTAAGAATGGAGCTAATTACTGGTTTTATAATGTCAGTCTGTCCCCTTCATAGTTTCTACATTTTTTCTGGTTTTGTTTAGTATACGGGAATCGGAATTACGGGGGTGGGATTCAGAGAGGGCAACATAACTATGTGCTATTTAGGTACGTAAAGGCGTAAAATCCCGTATCCAGATTCTTCTAGGCAAGATCCACATTACATCAAGAAGTTTAGGCCCAATTGTTCCAGTGGGATCGGATTTGCGGGGATGACAGTCACTTGGTCCTTAGAACTATGGCAACATATGGCATGTGATATATCATACGTTCGGAAATGATGAGAAAGGAAAGAAGATACGGAGTTTTTTACATTTTCTACATATTACGTTCGAGAAAATCAATTTATTGATTAAAAAAACTTGGGGAGAGGTAAAAAAGTGCAGATAAAGGGGTAAAAATAGATGACTTGCCTTATCCTACTCGGGGGGCGGGGGGATTAATTTCTTTTTAATAAATGTATTTCTGCTTCACTGCTAAAGCTCCTCCTTGGAATATTTACAAGATTTTATTTTTTTTTAAACAAACATAAATAGTAAATTCAACATTTATTATAAAATTCCAGGTGTTCAATTACTTCAAAAGCATCTTAGATAAAAAAAAAAAAAGCCCATATCTTACAAGGGGACATTACGACCTCGGAATTTTAGTTTAATGCGAGACTTCGTATAGTTGTAGTGTACCTTTAGGATGTTAATATATTTAAATATTAAGGCGCACTGATCAGCCAATCTTGAAAAAAAGACGGTTTATAGTTTCGAGCACCATATATAAAGGAAAGTTTTCCACTTTGATTTAAGTGATCCGATAGCTCAGACGGCAGCGTGGTTGCCACTCATAAATCAAATTATAAGTGTGAGTTGGCGGGTTCGAATCCCAATTGTAACAACTTTTTTTTCTTTACCCAAATAATTATTCAATATATTATATTTACAAATTTATTTGTGACAACCAACTTTTTTAACAAAATTTTCCTTTTCTCAAAATTATTATACTTATTTTTATTGTTACAAGTGTCTACGGAGTAATAAAGTATTTTCTGCAAAATATTTTGTATAGAATCAACATTTTAAAAGCAATAACTGTTTTATTTTATTTATTATCTTATTAAAAAAAAATTATTTCGAGCCTACCTTACATATTTATCATATAGTGCACAAGGTAGGCAGAGCGCAGAGAGGCACGTGAGAAGAGGTTTGGAATGTTCTAGATCTTTCTCGCGCCACTGGCTCTCATCAAGTAGGGGCGGGGGTTTGCCAAGTCGTTACAAAAAAAACCAGTTTTTAATTGTGAAACAATAATGGTTTTTTAATCATAAAACAGTTAATAAAAACGTTTTTCTGTGAAAATGGAGAGCGGAGAATTTGCTGGCTCTTCGGGGATTGAAGAGAAAATTGACGAATATATGAACAGCGAAGTTTCGAAATTGCGATTGAAGGATGCAGTAGTATATTTTGAAATATTGCTCCATGAAAATAATATGATTGCATCAGAATCGCAACTATAATTTCTCACGAAGCTATGATGATGGGACAGCAACTCTATGAACTTACATTAGAAATGCTGGATAAAAAAATATTTGTAAATGAAGAGGCATTGATTCATGTGAATGAAGATTGTGAACCAGTATCTTGTCAAGAAATTGAAGATCTTTCATCGGACGATTATGAACCAGAATAGAAAAAGAGCAGAGAAATAGAGTACGTTCCTTTGAACTATAATATAAAAGTTATTAATATTGCCAAAGCACATCCTACGTGGACCTAGCAAACTTTAAAAAAGAAAGGATGCCGACGTTTGAAAAAGATGGAATATTTATCCCAGTGGGAAAAAGAAGTAAAAAAAAGGCGGAAATACGTTTGATAAATATTCAATTATTGATTCCTGGACTTATGACCGTTTAGTTAAAGCTAGAAAAAAAAGTTGGTTGTCACAAATAAATTTGTAAATATAATACATTGAATAATTATCTGGGTAAAGACAAAAAAATTGTTACAACTGGGATTCGAACCCGCCACCTCACACTAATAATTTGATTTGGGAGTTGCAACCACGCTGCCGTCTGAGCTATCGGATCACTTACAATCAAAGATGAAAACTTTCCCTTATATATGGTGCTCGAAACTATAAACCGTTTTTTTTTTTTCAAAATTGGCTGGCTGATCAGTGCGCCTTAATATTTAAATATATTAACATCCTAAATGTACACTACAACTATACGAAGTCTCGTATTAAACTAAAATTCCGAGATCGTAATGTCCCCTTGTTAGATAAAAAATTAAGATCCTTAGAAAGTTTTTGTAGTGTAAATCTTGGATCCTACAACAGAATTCCACGAAGATGAGAATAAGTAATCGTAAAACTCTGGGAGGATCGCTTTAGGAACAGCGTGGGGGTTCGGTTAGGATCACCTCATGTATTTATTGAATTAATATATTGCGATAGCTGTGCATGTTAACTACTTCTACATATGTAGCTATTATAATAAGGAATAAACAGGTGGCCTATAACAATTAAATCACTTACCTTCAAAATCCTGGCATAAAACACGCAAAACTGAGGAGCATAAAAAATTTCGACATTTACTTAAAAATATGTCGCCACTAAAAAACAACAGATTAAGTAAACGGATGTGGCACTGGTCATCCAGTAGGGAATTGCATAAACTACTGCCTCAACCTTTCAGTACTAAGCTGCAGCATAGAACAGAGCAGAACATGAGGAAGCCCGTTTGCAGTCACTTTAGGCTATATACAGGGCGATTCTAAAATGGTAAATCAAAAGTACCTAGCGCTGCTCTGTAGGTCAAAATGAACATAAAGTTCCTCATGCAAAATGTCGAAATCTCAACCCTTATATCCCTATACATCCCGCAAGTTTGTTAAATGTGATCGTGGACGTCCAGCCCTGCAGCCCGCTGTATTGGATCAAGTTCTTGACAATGTGGCCGAGGACCCTTCGACGAGTACTCGCACAGTAGCTCGTGGGTTAGGCGTTTCTCAGGCAACGGTATGAAGGATTCTGCTTAATAATCTGCAAAACCCGTTCCGCATTCAGCAAGTGCAATCATTGCTACCTGGGGTTTACCCAGCACGAAGAGCATTTTGTGAAGGAATACGGCGTGTTTATTTTTTGCAATGGTGACGATGGAAACTTTCGATGACATAAGGAATGATTGATTTTCTTTGGAACGATGACGAAATATGGCAAAATTTCGCGAGGTTTTAACAAACTTCGCAAGGTGTTTAGGTGTTGGGATTTTGACATTTTGCATGAGGAACTTTATGTTCATTTTGACCCACAGAACAGCGCTAGATACTTTCGATTCATCATTTTAGAATCACCCTGCATAGTAGTTTTGTTTTTATTACAAAATGGTACTTACTTAAAAAAACACGCCTCGTAATATTACTTACAGTATAATAAAGAGCAATTAAATAAATGTGCTTCTCATGAAAAAGAAATTAATTTCTTCAATTAATTAACACAAAAGACCTGGAAACATCAGTTGTTAACAGCAGACAGAACTTGGAACAAATTTAGTTAAATATTCTGCAGTTAATTATACGAGGTGCTACCCAAAATATCCGAGAATTTGAATATTCTGTCCAACCAAAATCAGTACGAAGTTCTACCGTTACACGCCTCTTGGTGCACTTTTCAGTTACTGCTCTTCCAAGTTTCGTAATCGTAGGCGTATTTCTTTGTGAGTTATTGCTATTTGTGTTGCATCTGCTCTTGTGCTTCTACGAATTTCCAAATTATTCCACCTGCTCAGACTGTCAACAGGAAGTTTTACTGTGAGCTTTTGAAGAGACTGACGGAAAATTTCGCGCAAACGACCCGAGTTGTGGAAGAACAAAGACTGGTTGCTCCACCATGACAATGCGCCCACATTCACATCACTTTTTTGTGAAGGAATTCCTGGCAAAAAACAACATGGACACGGTCCCTCTACCTCCTACTCTCCTGACTTAGCTCCCTGCAACTTCTACCTCTTCTCTAAAATGAAAGGACGACGTTTTTACACCATTGAAGATATCCAAGTGGAATCGCAACTGGTCTTGAACATCCTACAACCTTCGAACTTCCAGGAGTGCTTCCAAAATTGAGAAAATCGCTGGGATCGTTTCATACGTGTCAGAGGTGACTACTCTGAAGGTGTTACCGGAAATTTGAGTGTAAAGTACGTTTTTCTGCTTTTTACAAGAAAAGTATCGGAAATTTTAGATAGCACCTCGTATAGAAAGCTTGCATGTGAAAAATAAGTGCCAATAAGATCTCTGACGATGAGATTAACCAGAAAAAATTGACCATTTCTTAACCAACCTAGATTGCCCAAATCTTAATAACAGAAGAATATGCTTAAATCCTAATTACAGTTCAGTTATTCAATGCCACTAAGCAATTGCTTCGCTCTAGAATTTTATAGACGAATTTTGCTTTAAAACTGGATCTGGTCGTAAATATCTATTCAATATGCTCAGGTAAATGGAAAGGTATAATATTGTCTGTTATTACCTATAATACAAAAAGGCCTCCGCAAGAACTTGAGCCTTCCCAAGCAACCTTGGTATCTGGACCTGCATCCTGCTGACCACAGCCTCAGGAAGTACTCGATAGTGAACCACACTACTACTATGATTTCCTGTTAAAATTTTAAGAAATTAATGTTAAATGACTAGCCATAAAGACATGTTATCAAAATTATTTTTTTTAAATAAACTTACCATGTAAAAAAGGATTTGACTGGCTAATTCTTCATACTCTGCGATAGTAGAAAAAACGCTGAGTACTAGGCATAGAAAAACCATACAAAATCTGTAAAGTAACGAATAATATAGGGATATTAGAAATAAAATTGAGTATTATCTACGCAATAATTATCGAGAAATAATAGCATCAATCAAAAGCAATATTCATAAATTTCGTTATACTAGAGTTTTTTGGGCACTAGAAAGCACAATACTATTACAACGTAATCTAATATCAAACATTGATTCCAAAACGTAGGACTAATTGTGAAAATGACAAATCATGATGCATACCTTTAACACACCTCTTTTGCCACAGCTAACATAACAGATTAGGTTAACAATTTTAAATATAAAAATAAGGTTACTACTTAGAAAAAATAAGATTACTACATATTCATCTCCGTAACTATGTTACCATCTTTAATAATAACATGACTAGTAACAACTGTAGCCTAGTAACATAAACACAAGTTTATGAATGACAAGGACGTTTCAAACATGATCAAAAGTCACTCGAAAACACTGACAGTATTGAACGCCTTCATTAAGCTGCACTCAAGAAAATGTCGAAGAAGTATTGATTATGAAGTTCATCTAACGACAAGTTCGGGCATTGCAAGAAAAACAAATGGAAACTGCGTGATAACCGCGACAGCGCCTCCTCTCACATAACCATAAAACTGCATCAGTTTTTTAAGCCCGAAACAACATGGGTAACCGACATCTACGCGTTTTTTTCTTCTCTGGAATGAAAATTAAACTGAAAGGAGATTCAAGAGGAAACGACGACTGTACTGGAGAGCTAGAAAAAAGAGGTTTTCAGAAGATGTTCCATTAATGGAAAGACCGTTTAATTATTGCAAGAGTTCCCAAGTGGATCACTTGAAAGGGAATGGAGGCCTTTAAAATTTCAAATGTGCACCATTTAGTGCCGTTAGTTTGAAAACATTTTGATAACACTTCATAACTTTAGGCAGGGAGTCTTCTTTATCATTTTATTGGTAAAAACTTGATCAAAAAAACGAATATGAAATTTAACAATAGATAATGCCTTATACACTTCCAACACCATCACGTAACATTGTAGGAAATCAAAATATTCATTTCGATAAAGATATAGATCAAATAAAGCTGAAGAAATGCCAAGAACAAAAAGTAGCTCTTAATGATGAGTTCCCAAAATGATAATGTCCCGGGAAAAGCTGGAAAAACTTATATACAGAAAATTCTCCTAAGCAGTACATTGCTTTGCCTGCTGCATCCGCAAGATAAGTTGCTAAACTGTTCGAAAATCGCAAACATACTTCAACCACTTCAAATTAGCACTACCTTTAAATGAATTATAGACTTCCTATATTAAGATTAGTCCTTCTGACAGCAGAATTATTCAAATTCCTAAAGTCAACATGTGAAATAAAGTAACTACTGTATGACTTGGATGAAGAGAGAAGCCTTTTGGTGGTAATATCATTTCACTTGGAAGTGACTTTACAAATTCTACCTGCTATCAAACAAGGCAATAAAACCAAAACATCTTGTAGTGGAGTGGACAAAGCATTGTACTTCTTTATGAAATAAATAGAGGCTTTACAATACTACATGATAAAGAAACTGACGACTAGTTTCTACTTTATTTCCTGCCTTTATCAAGTCTACATAAGAGAGGGGTTTGTACAGTGCCTTATATATATTTACAATACACTACATTGCCAATAATGACCGGACACTTTCGATTTTAGACGCTTTGTCGAATATCTAGAAAAATACTTGACGAATTATCCTAAAATTTCAGGGGTTTAAAAAGCATGTTACACCTCATATATTTCAGCAAAGGTTTTGTCCCGAAGGCAAATAGGGGACCAACAACAAATTGAACAAAAAATAATGTTTGTAAAAAATAATGCTTGAAATGCGTTGTAGCCGATTAAGAGGGTTCTTTTACTTGTCTGTGTTCATTTGTATGAGAATAGCATGTAGATTCATGGAGATATAAAGGTTAAAAAACATTAAAATGTTTCCGTAAGTTTTTTGTTTATAGCTTGCAGGGGTTTCAATCCAATGCAAAGCCATGTTCTGAAACTTGACAAACTACAGTAGAGACAAAATCCTGCAATCAGAATATAAAAATATGAAATATTTGATGAAACTAGGATCCCCAATGATCGAAATTCGATCACATTTCTGAGAAAAAAAATATATGTGTAATTGTTCTAGCCTCAATCTTACTTATTAATAAACTTTGAAGAATGAAAAATAGATAACACAATAAATATCCATAATGCTTTGCATGAGCATTTCTGACACTCCCGATTCATTTCACCGCAATGATAACTTTGAAAATCTAAAGGTATCTTTTAATATATCTATCAAATTATTTTCTAAATATAATATTTATATTTAAGCTAAATTGTCCCTCCCTATCTCTGCGTCTCTCCCCCCGTCCCACTGTGGAAAATTAAGGTCTGTTTCGGACCAAAAATCGATAACTTTTTTGTTACTAAAGAAAGAGTGTTAACAAAATTTTTAAAAAATAAATAAAAATCAAAAACTTCAAAATTGGTATTTATTTTATTTTTAACTAAAAAAATATTACTTTCAAAATGTATGAAAAAAAACCTTGAAATAGCTTAGAAAACGACGAAAAATACATAAAATGCTTACCTACTAATTATAGAAATATTTTGAAAATAGTTGGTTAACAACAATTTTTAAGCAGTTGTTTCTATGGGGAGCTTCAGGTTCTGAAATCAGTTCGTTGACTTTCAAAAGCTGCAGAGTATATATGGTTTTTTAATGTTTTCAAATGAACATCAACAACACAACAATTAAAATTCTTTCAAATGAACATCAACAATGATTTGAGTTAATTTGATATTTATTATTTACGAGCAAAAAAGCAATAAAAAAGGCAAAGCTACATGCGTTGACAAATATGGTGCACAACCTGTTCCTTAATGCTACCTTTTTTGAAACGCCTTTTACCTGTGTTAACGTGAACAAATACGCAAACAAACTATATTGTGCACATCTAGAGCACAGGAACTTTCCAACGATATAAGTTTCGTGCGTATTCGTCCACGTTAACACAGGTAAAAGTCCATAACAAAAAATGTGTTGCCGTATTTATATATAGATATGAGCATTTTTACTAAATAATGTTTAATTGCGCATATGCAAGCGCTACCAAATTGTGTTTTGCATAATTTATTAGCCAAATGTATAGCGCTGCTCTTATAAAAAAAAATTGTACGGAGCTGTGTTGGGACACGGCCGCTAGTTAAGTCGTAGAATACGTCTTGTGGCTACATGGCGAATAAGAAATCATTTTGTGCAACACAATTTAAAAACTTTTATTTCTAACATAAAATGTTCAATATACTTGCAATATATCATTATTTTTAACCGAACCTTAATTATAAGTCATTCACAACTTACAAATCAGTGGTCTGTGATAAGAGAAGTATGATACAAATGTCATCAGACTAGAATCAAAATCAAATCTGTAGTACTGTCACCCAATGTAGTAGGTGATTCGATGGGCATGTAATCTAAATTGAAACGTTTTTTCACAACGCCAAGAGCTGTAAGTTTAATACAGCATCTACATTGAAGTCTCCAAATATCATAATTTGCACATCAGTATCCACCTCCATGTTGTCTTTGATAGGTGAATATTTCATCATCGCACTGGAAAACAATATTACCATATCAGATATCAAACATTAGGATGATTTTAAACAATTCCTAGTAAAAATCTCACCACACTTTAACCATACAAATATTACCGATACCAGCGTCAATCAGTCATCTATAGTTTGACCAGTCTATCAGTGTATGTACGCATTCGGTTAAAGAGTTAATTTTTCTGAAGATCGCAACACCGCCTGCTTTCCTATAACTTACTACACCATGTTTGGTGAGTGCATCGGATCTAATACAACCAGACTGATTCATTTGTGTCCTCAACTCGAATCCATCTACACTGACATATCAATGAATTATGAGCAGCACCCCTTCAAGGCACACGCATGTTTCGCCTCAACAACGATTACACATTGCAAAATTTGCATAACAGGCTGAGAAAGCTTTAAAGCTGGTGCATGAAACGGCAGGTGCATGAGCCTCAAGATAGGTAAACGTCCGGATTTAACGGACATCCAAAAAGGGATGATAATAGGCTATCGCAGCAAGGGTGGCACCATCTCCGAAACCGCGCGATTTTTGAACTGTTCACGGTCCGCTGTAGTGAAGGTGTACAAAGAGTGGACAGCAAAGACAGAAATCGCGTCCCAACGCCATCACTGTAAAGGGTCACGAGCCATCGACCAACGGGGTGAGCGGCGCCTAAAAGGTGACAGGAGAGCTACAGTACATCAACTAACCACCAGATTCAACAGTGGTGCCAACAGACGTGTATATGACATTATCGTTGAACGCACCCTGCTACAGATGGGCCTGAACAGTCGACGCATGGTTACTGCACCAATGTTGACCAGGGGACATCGTCAACGACGCGTAGACTTTGACGTGAGCACCGCCATTGGACCACAGACGAGTGGGCTAAGGTCGCCTTCTCCGACGAGTCAAGGTTTTTGCTCCATAAGATAGACGGGCGATGGCGAGTGCGTCGTGAACGCCATGAAAAGAGCTGCAGGCTTTTGTGGGCCGGAAACAGGCTGGTGGGGGTAGTGTTCATGTGTGGGGGATCTTCTGTTGGGAGCAGTTAGGTCCACTAATTCGTCTAGAGGGCAATTTGAATGCCTGTGGCTATCTGTCAATCATAGCGGACCAGGTGCACTCGTACATGCTCACGATGTTCCCCAATATGATGGAGTGTTCAATGCACCCTGCCACAAGGCACTTCTCCTTCTGGATTGGTTCGAGGAACACTCTACTGATTTTCGAGTGTTCCCTTGGCCCGCTAATTCGCCGGACATCAGTCCAACCTTACGTCTGTGGGAGCACCTTGATCGCCATGTACGGCAGTTGGACCCTCCACCTATGACTCTCGAAGCTCTGTGGACAGCGCTTCAAGCGGAATGGACTGCCATACCATCGGACACATACCGCGCACTTCCTGCATCCATGCAACGACGCGTAGCTGCAGTTATATTGGCGAAGGTTGGCTACTCCCATTACTAAGCGGGTGGCCATAATTCAGTGATGTTCACCTGCATTCATCCAAGTCTCACTTATTGCCAAGTAATCAGATGTTAGGTTAGGTTAGTACTGTGCATGCGGTACTAAATACTGTGCATTGAGATTGGTACTACAACGTTTAAAATATTCTGTTGTTCAATGGAATCATCATCATTGTTGTAGCTAATAGTATCGTTTTTTTTAATTTTTAATATGAATTTTTTACGCGATTGGTGAATGTTAGCAGCATGTGCAATTTCAATCTCTTGTATTCGTCTCTGAACTTTTCCATCGAAGGTGCTTGGCTATCTGGACTGAGATAGCAATTACAGTAATCTTTTGAGTTAGTTAAATATAATCCATCTATACTGGTTACTCTATTCAATCTAAACATTAACAGTTGATTTTATTCTGATATGTCATAATCATAGAAGATACGATCAAATGTAGCACTTTGGGATTTAAGTGCCGTGATCTCAGTGGTTGGCATTAATGGAAACTGTTCACGTTTACATTTGATTATGCCACCTAAATTGATGTTCGCTGTACGTTTAGTGATTGCTGTACATTTCAAAGCATCATTTATGTTGTCTTTGAACTTGGAAATCAAAGGTGGCTTACATTTGATTCGTGCCCACTTCTTCATTTGGCAACTATATAACCTTAAACGACAGATGCATTGTTTTTGCTGATGTTGTAGATATTGTTCACTCGTTTCTTTCTTTTCGAACTCAAAACCATAACCAAAACACTCTTCTTTTTTCACATATTGTACAGGAGTGAGCACAGGGTCAAAAAACAACATTGGAAAAATGATTTCGAACATTTTCGGATTTGCTCAATAGACTTATAATGCGAACAATAAATGACTATAACTCTGAAACTCCTTGACGTCTGGCGCTAATATTTGTCACGCACTTATCCAAGGACCTCGTCATTGTTTCATACAAAATTAGCTTCCTATTTACGGTCCCTTGTGAGTACACCGATCACATCGTTTACAAATCATCGTCAACATCGATGTTCACTCTCAATATGTACGGTGAGTCAATGACAAGCATGTAGGATATTGCAAGCCTCCTAATTCGACAATACCTATCTTGTGTAGTTTTGATCTTGCTGGATCTAATTCACTTCTGCGGCCATAACCATTAATTTTATTACTGGCAAAACAACTTATTACACATGATAGCATTCATTTGTTGGGAGCATCAACGCTGTCGTTGCGATGAAACAGTCTAAATATATCGGGCAAATTTTCATGCACCATTGTTTACTTTTAAATCTTCTCTAAATCAACTGCTTTCTCCTGAGGAAGCAATCTTTCACCGTTGCCGATCTTGGTCAGTATAGTTGAGAATATTTCATTACTCTGGCACATCACTTGTGACAAGTGAAATGAATTGTCGATGATATTGGGAATCACACTTATCTCATCATTTATTACACATTTCACAGAAAGGAATTGGCGATGATATTGTTGTAGGACCTTAGGAGTCAATCCACTGACCCTTCTGCTCTCGGTGTGATTCTAAATACAGAGTGTACAGATTCTAAACAGTGCAGAGTGTTCCCGTACAAGTTCACTGCAGCCCTACCAGTGGACGCGCAGACTATAAAAGCATTACGAATTGTATTCTGCCGTTGTCCGAATCAATTTAAGGTTTAAAGTTTTCATGATTAGTTTCTATCGTAAATATTTTGCCATTGCCAGCAGTATACCATGTAGACATGTATGCATTCGCTATCGTGTGTGCATATACGATATCGTGTGTGCATATTCGATATCGTGAACTCTCTCTGTTCACATTATTCTGCAGATGTTTGGACATCACATTGCTACACTTTCATATAAGTGCGATAGCCTTGCCGGTCTGCTATTCGTATTCATCGTTGTTTCCATAATCCGCCTCGTCAACAACACTTCGCATGTACTCATCTTTCATTTCGTTCTCTTTGCAAGTTGTTTGCAATGTCGTCATCTTTCTTGCACAGTTCTCTAAGTTCTTCCATCAATGCATCTATATCTGTTACTTTCGTATTCTTTCCTTCTGGCTAAAATGTTCACCTCGTTCGCATCGTATAATTGGATGAATTTGTGTACATCTAATATATCTACAACTTCATTGCGAAATGGATAGAACAATGTAACCATTTCAGGCTTGTAATTGATTGTGTCATCGATGCTATAATGACGGTATCTGATCACTCTGTGCCCACATTTCTGCGTCTATATGTATTGATGTTTGAACTAAAAATATCAGAGGCTCCATCGTTTTCATTATCAGTATTTTGTTGTTCAGTGGCTTCATGGCCATCTGTATCATCAACATCTTTTCTCTTGATATGTCTTATATTCATTACCGGTGTATACCATGCAATAAAATGAGCTAAACTTATGCTATCTAATTCTGCCGGTCTCTCAAAATATTTTTGATTCATAGACTTAGCCTGTTGAATTTTCATCTAAATCTTCTTTGTCCATCACTGCACGTCTCTTTTTAGCTTTATGTATATGTTCTGGCAAAACGGTCGAAATGTTGGCGACTAGTCTACAAATGTGGCTCATCAAATGGTTGACGCAGAAGATACTACATCCCGCGTCTTAGGCACACATCTGCAGCGTGTCTAATAGTTTTAAATTTGTTCTACAATGAATGTACAGCATAAAATCATTCACATGATGAAACTGATGGAGCAAACATATCACGCTACTGTTATGTGGGTGCTTCTAGTCCTTCTCAAACTAAAATCTATTATAAACATTACATGAATATCCAAATTCATTGATACTGAATATAAAACGAAAATGAATTCAGTCTCCCAAATTTTCGCATATATGTCGCTCTTTACTTAAATCATATTTGATGAAGATGCTGTTAATGTTGACGGTTATGGCTCGTTATGGACTTCCACTGGTTGAATTCTATCGCTCCATGTAGAAACGTTTATATCGTCAGATATGTTATTTGCGTCGAATTTTCAGTTATTGGAGCATTCGTATCGAGCTATAGTTTATCTTGGTGGCGCGGCGCCTCAACTTTGAGGCGTTCCTGTTGAGCCCATTGACGCTCAACATCGGACATCCGGGTTTTTTGGATTCCCCATCTCTCGATCTATATTCCTGTGACGGTTTCTATAATTTTTCTCGTGTTTATTAGGCATAAATTTGGAAATTCTGTAATTTTTGCGAAATTTCCAGACTTCGAAGGCCGATATCTTAGACACTATTAAATATTGAGGTTTAAATTTTAAGCCATTTTATAAAGCGCAGAAAGATAAAACAAATGACACCTCAAACGTCATGGTAGCACGAAGGAAGCCGGAGCTAGACTAATTTAATATGCGCCATAGAGCAGATTTTCTGACTCAACTTTGCACTGCGATTGCGTCAGCCAATGTGGTCAGCACGAAAACTGTGATGGTCTAAAACATGCTTTGTTCTATACTCTATCGAATGCGATAACGATCATTCTTCTATCATTAATAGTTTTCACACTTTTCGTGACATTCACGATTTAAGCGTGGCATCTTAGTCTCGAAACGTAAGACATATTCTACGTCAAAACCAAGATAGAAAATTCAGAAAGATATTGCCGATAGACTGAGTTGAATTTCAGTTGCTCTAAAAAATAAAAAAAAAACGATAAGGGTTTTCTCCAAAATTTTATTTTTGGACCGGACAGCAGTATCAGCTTCTTCTCCTTACGCTTATATGAAGGCATGAACTCATATTGCTTCATATCAGCGTACGGAAAAGCAGTTGATACCGGTGTACGGTCCGAAACTAAAAATTTGGAGAAAGCCTCCTTATCGTTTTGTTTATTTTTGAGAGCAACTGAAATTCAAGTCATTCTATCGGCGATATCTTTCTGAATTTTTGAAGATATTTGCTTGGGCTTTTTATAAGAGTAGTGCTAATACATTTGGCTAATAAATTATGCAAAATATAATTTTGTAACGCTTGCACATGCGCAGATTGTCACGGAAATCCCCGATCATCGTAGATCACGACGGTGGAATCGGGCATTTCCGGACACGATCGTTTGTCCATTCGGAAAGAAAGAAGCGACGTCAGAGGTTGCGTCAGCGGGAGACAACCAATGAGCGACAGGAGAGCTTTTCAAGCGCGAAGCTTGGAAAGGAAAATGACAGAGTGAAATGGAGATCAACAGGAGAGCGTGCACCTGAATTCTCGGAAGGCCGTACAAGGGTACAACGTCGTAGCCGTGGAAAAGGGCTCTACGTCGTGGCCAGGCAGTTGGACGGAGGGAAACGAACGCCGCCCGAGTTCCCAGAGCGACCGCCGATAACGACTCCATGGCGAAGGAAAGTGAGCCGTGCAGTGAAGTTATCGCGGCGGAGATTTCGTCAATGTGGCAGTGCGGCGAAATTAGAAGAGATTCTCCTCAGCTTGGACCCGTTCAAGGCTCTCCTCGCTGTTTCCTAAGGTCAGTGGCCGAACAGGCTTTTTCTCTTGTTCAGGTTAGCTACGTGGTTGGTTTAAACGCCATAGCTTCACGAGCAGCCTTTATAGACCTTGTCCACTTTGACAACAAAAACAAAGCCTTAAGCGCATGCGCGCCTTTTTCGCGAGGGAAACGTGACTTCCGGGTGGGATAGCTTTGCTGGCTTCGTTTCGTTTGTTAACCTCTATCGGTGAGTCTTTCTCTTTTATGAATTATAATAACAAGTACCTACTTTAAAAGTTCTTCCAATCGTGCATCAACAAAATAAAGATGTATAGAAAAAATAAATTTATTTGGAAACATCGATCCTTACGACCACGCAGAATCAGAAAAAAAAAAATGTATGTTTTGTCGTGCATGTCGTTAAATTACTACAATTACTGTGTGTTTAATATTAAAAATTACTTCTTTATTTCATACGCATTTTATTTTATTAAAAAAACAAAAAACAAATGTATTTTCTCTTAATCATTGTTATTGAAAGATGCCTTGCAGTATTCTAAATGCCTTTAATTGTCCTCCAATTATCCTCTTCTAACATGTATTGAATGCGTGATACTTGCATAAATCATTGCACATCTTTCTGGGCAATTGTTTTCATTTTTAGGATTCCGTACGTCCGAATGAAAAACGGAACCCTTATAGGATCACTCCTGTGTCTGTCTGTCCGTCTGTCACAGCCAATTTACTCCGAATCTACTGGACAGATTAAGTTGAAATTTGATACACGTATGAATTTCTGTGACCCAAACACGGACGTATAAAGTAAAAAAAGGAATTTTGAAGATGGGGGTCACTTTTGGGGAACAAATTAGAAAATAAAAAAAAAAAAGTTTTGCAAACTGTACCATGTGACATATAAAATGAAAGGGCTTGTTGTGATGGTCCCAAATATATTTTTTTATAATTTTAAAATAAATAGTTTTAGAGTTATTTAAGAAAAAAGATGAAAATTGACCATTCCCCCCACCTTATCTCCGAAACTACTGAGCCTAAAATTTCGAAAAAAAATACAGAAAATAGTTCTCTACTTATAGATTACAGGAAAACCTACAAGTCTATGGTCTTAAAATAACATGGTACATCTCTCAATATTGTGTATCTTCAGCTATTCCTGAAACTGAAACATACTGAAACTGTTTTGTTTTGTTCAAAATAAAAATTAGAAATTAAAAAATATAATGAACGTAAATACATTAGAAATAAAAGACAAATATAAAATAAATGAGTTGTTTTTCAATAATCATCTTACATATAAAATGCTAACTCCTCCTGCTCCATGCCCATTTTCATAGTGCCGAGCAACAATCCAACCTTTATTGTTTTCAACAAACCAAAAAACATTGATTGTTAAATTCCGAATAAATACCACGGTCTATAGATATTCATGGTCATCGAGCTCCATTGTTAAAATGAAGCTAAAGTTTCTAGCTCCCAATAGGGTGGGAACTCTATTGAAAAGTGGCGCTGCATGTACATTCGGCCCAAAAACGCCTGCAGCGCCGCCCTATCGACAGACAGAAAATTTACTTTCATTTTCAGATGAAAAACCTCTATCGCAGGTCACGATCGGCCCTGATCAACACCTCCTAAAGAGAAAGCCTCTGCACGGAAACGTCATATATTGTTACATCATCATAGTAGTGCATTGTTATTCGTATTTCTACCAATAATAAGCCCTGTATTTGCACTACTCTGATGATGTAACAATGTATGACGGTTTCCGTGCAGAGGCTTTCTCTTTAGGAGGTGTTGCCCTGATTCGATCTATGCGGCACCTGGCGCGATCTGTTTTCTTTAGCTTCTCGAAACAATGGAAAATGGCCGAAGCTCGATGACCATGAATATCTATAGACCGTGATAAATACTGATGTCATAGCTATTTTACCCGAAGCTAACGAGAAAGACAGGCTTAGGCACTAACAAGTCACATGACCAAAGTAGATCGAGCAACAATCCGATCTTCATTGTTTCCAACAAACGAAAAAAACACTGGTTGTTGAAATCCAAGATGGAAACAATGAATATTGGATTGTTGCTAGATCTACTTTGGTCGTGTGACTTTTTAGTGCCCCGGCCTGTCTTTTATATTGGCTTTGTTTTTTACTCGCATCCGACATTGGCTACGTTTTTTACTATATCTATTATCATTAAAAAGAACGCAGAGGCTACGTACACGGCGCCGTTTATGCTTTATTTTCAAGTCGACGGGTGGCGCCAAGTATGGGCAGAATGCGTCTACAGTAACGTTGGGCGTAGCCTCCGCATGTGCCGCGACATATGCGGAGGCTACGCGTTTGGAAAGCGAGTCTGGAGCGGATTCGCGACTGGATTAGGCACTAAAATGTAAAAAAAAAAAGAAAATTTTAAAAAAGAAAATTATTAGAAAAAAAATATTAAAATAAAAAAATATTCTTAATTTTTTTTTATTTTGCACAAAGTAAAAAAAAAAGAAAAATTTATAAAAGAGAAAAGAAAAAGTATTAAAAAATAAAAAATATTCTTAAAATTTTAAAATAAAAAATTTATAAAAAATATTCTTAAAATTATTTTTTTATTTTGCTCTAGTATACAGTCATTGAGGTGGAAATGTTTTTAAAATTACAGCACTTTCTGCAAAACCAATTTTTAGTTTTTGGTGCGGACTTTAAAGCCATACATGACAAATGGAACCGTTCTAAACATGAGTTGCAACAAATGCTATCTTCTAAGGCGTTCTTTTTGCACATTGGACATAACCAAACTTGATTATCTTTTTTAACTTTTACGACATGTTGAAGAGCTTCCCACCCATCTAGAGTGAAGTATTGACGTAATCCGGAAATGCACACATATTCATCGAGGCAAGCAGAGGATATTTTGTTCATATTCTGTTCCACGGTTTCCTCGTCTAATAATGAGCCTTTTATAGCCCTTTCCACATTTGAACGAGAAACAAACCACCTTAGCATAATTGCGTCTTTATCAGATGGATGCTTCTTTTGGAAGGCCAGTGGTTTGGTTGTTTGTTTCTTTTTTGGAAGACCCACAGCAGTTTTATCTTTTCCTTTAGGTCGGCCCCTTTTCGGTATTTTGAGAGGCAGTTTCGGCAAATTTTTTTCATTAACAACATTGAGTGGTAATCGAAAAGGCAGCTTAGAATTTAAAATTATTTCATGTTCAGGAACTTGCTTTTGAGAATTGATTTTGTCGCTTGCTGCTGTGTTCTCTAAACAATCTTGTGGCGTGAGAAGTTCTGCTACGAGCCCTGAGGAATCTTCTTTTCCGGACGCAATTACTTCATTTGAAGAAGAGCTGTTGGGTGTCTCTGTTGTGATCTCTGGAATATCGGAAACTTCTTGTGGTGTCGAATTACCTACGCATTGTTTATCATCCTCAACTGCAGATACAATAGCTTCCTTATCCTCGAGCCAGATGTTAAGCAGTTGCTCAAGAACTTTCATCCTCTGGGAATATTGACAAGTAGCTTCGGCAGCCAATGAAGCAAGCTGTGCAGTAATGAAAGATGCAGCTTTAAATTTTTCATGCTGCGATAGAACTCTGGGTCCTGTGATAACGGTTGTGCACTTTAACGGTTTGTTTTGCAATTGTTCATCAGGGCATGGGTCAGCAGCAGTGAGGCGACTATTGGCTAAGTAATAGCACTTGGTCCACCTAGAGGCTACGAGTTCAGTGCAGTACAAATCTAGGTTCTTGTCGTTTCTGCAGCGCAGTATGTGTTGGCAGGGTAAACCCATTCCAACTAAAAAAGTGCACTGGCATTTGTCAGCATTCACATGAAGAACACCTTCATGAGATTTCACAGTTTCTTGAATAACCTCTACTTTTTCAATGCATTTGAATTTCTGCGAAACCTTTGCAAATGCAAATGGAGTCAAAAGGTTGAAGTATTGCATTTCACTTTGGCAGCTTACAGGCACGTTCAAGGGGACCTTTGCTTGGGCCTTTGCTGCCTTACAATCTCTCTCTGTTTTGAGACTTCTGGTAAGTTTCAACAAATCTTCAAACATACCATCGATGGATCCATGACGCTTTACTACTTGGATAACTTTTTGATTGATTGATTCCAGTCTATTGTTTGTTCTGTTCCCACAGGTCATTCCTTGTCGTTGCTGCAATCCTACAACTCACTGGCTGCGGATCTCATGCCAGTTAGCATCATAATATTCAATTACAGACTCGATCTCTGTATTTAAGTCACTGTAAAAGCGAACATATTCTTCCTCATTTTCCGCATAAGCAATTTTCTGTATAATTTCAAGGCAAGTGTCTCGTCTTTTATCCACTGTTATTTCTCTTCGGAAACATCTTAGAGCATGAAATAAACAAATAAGTAGTTTTGTATCAGGGAATTCTGACTGAAATGCTGCACGCTCGTTCATGCCCTTATTTGTTAGAATACATTGTGTCTTTATTGCATAGGGATTGTGCAGCTTGAAGATCTTTGCCATTTCTCTCATTGCTTCTTCTGTTTCATAAGTAAGCAGAAAAATTCCTACAATTTCACTGTTGCCATCCCCATCTTCTATCAGCATTATATACAACGGAAGTCTTCTGTCATTTACTTTATAAATTATATGGATATGCTGCATACGTTTTTTTCATATCACTATCCTGGTAAAAAATTCCAAGTAAAACATTTTCAGTATTTTTCAACAGCTCAACAGTACAATCTTTCTTTCGCAGATTTCTCAAAGTAAGGGATGTTTACTTTGCCCTGGAGAATTCGCAAGATTATGAAGATCCTTTAGTTTAACAACTGTGTTCGTTGTTGACATTTTCATTCTGTATCAACTTTTTGTTTGCTCGCAATTCCAGCATTTTTTCTGTCAGCTTTCTTGCGGTCTCATCTAGCGCTCTTTGTCGAGGCAAACATTCAAAGGCTTTCTGTAAAAATAAAACAAAACAATGTTTAAAAAAATGCAATAAAACAGTGAAAGTGTAAAAATCTTTACGTTAATACCGATGTTCGCCTTTTGTATTGATTATTAACTTCATGATACCAATTACCTTATTAACTTCATGATTGTGTTCTTCATTCAGGTCAACAATTTCTAAATCTTTTCCATCAGGCGTAACTTTAATTCTTATAAAGGCCAAGCAACCTTGCCTATAAGTCCTGCGCAACGTAAATATCAAATTATTCATTAATTAATAGTAATAATTACATTTTAAATTCAAAATTTTATTTACTCAAAACAGTAGCTACGCTTACCCTTGATTCGGACGTTGGCCAGTACGCTCCGAACTTGCTTCCCAACGTCACTTCCATTCGTTAAACATTAACGAAAAAACTAATGACACATGAAGAAAATCTCTCGCCAAACTGAAAGCCCGCCAAGCGTCCCGCCCTAACTCTCGAACAAATATTCTGCCCATACACGGCGCCACCCGTCGACTTGAAAATAAAGCATAAACGGCGCCGTGTACGTAGCCTCTGCGTAAAACGCATTCGCGCTAGACTAAATACAGTAGAAAAATCAATTAAATCATAAATATGTAATTTTAGCTATTTTATATTATTAAATTAAATTTTAATTTTAATTTTACTGTATTCTCAAAGTCGTTACTGTATCGCAAAGTCGGTCGTTCCGCCGTCACTTTTTTCCATTTTTTTTTTATTTTGCCTTCACATTCTGATAGAGTATCAAAAATAAGTAAAAATTTTAACAGGCATATGTGTCTTATCTCTTCGGGAACAGGGTCAAAATGACGGTTAATCAGTTTGGTCGAAGGACCAAAATATAATGAAATGAACAATAGTGTTCGGCATTAATGTATATAAAAAATCAATAGTGTAAATTTTTTTTTATCTAATTTTACACTATTGAATTTTTATTTAATCATTCCTCTTATACAGGGTGTCCGAAAAGTCTAGCACTATGATGTATATCACAGTCCAGAGGCGATGCATTAGATAGAACAAAAACGTCTTATGGCAAGTGGATCGTGGGTTTCCATTTCCGATCTCAAAAGTGACCTTCAAGGTCATCTTCAAGGTCATTCAAACCGTAACTTTTTCCCTATCAGAGATAGAAGAAAATTTCCAATTACTAACTTGTAGAGCACCCCAAAATTAGTCTAAATCCATGTTTACTTTAACTGATACTTAGGAAAATTGTGTGAGATAAATGAGGATGAAAATTGGTATGCTACCCTCCCACCATCGTGTTGAGAAGTCACAGACAATTCAATTAGGGAGCTTTTTATTTCTAAACTCAAAAGGGTTGAATACTACATGTAATTTAAGTCCTGAGTTCCAAAATCGAACATAGATTATTTTAAAGTATGTTCAAAGTGTTGGCCTTCGGCTGCAAGCCATAACTGTGCACGATAGGTGATTGCCTTCTAGACAGCTGTCATTGTCATGGCAAGAATTTACCTAATGGCCACTTCAATTCGTCCTTGAAGTTCACGCTGTTTCCTGGGTTCCGTGGCATAAACCTTTTCCTTTAAATACCCCCAAAGGAAGAAATCTGAAGTGAGGTGGGGGGGGGGGGGACGAGTAGCATACCAATCTTCATCCTCATTTATCTCACACAATTTTCCTATTAATCAGTTAAATTAAACATGGATTTAGACTAATTTTGGAGTGCTCTACAAGTTTGTAATTGGAAATTTTCTTCTATCTCTGATAGGGTAAAAGTTATGGTTTGAATGACCTTGAAGGTTACTTTTGAAGTCGGAAATGGAAAGCCCACGATCCACTTGCTATAAGACGTTTTTGTTCTATCTAATGCATCGCCTCTGGACTGTGATATACATCATAGTGCTAGACTTTTCGGACACCCTGTATATTAATGTATATAATTAATTTTTTTGTTTTAATATATATTAATCGTGCAATATATCCCCAAAAAGGTCTGCCGATAAAATTATAGCACTAATTGAGATAAAAACGCCAAAAAAGCTGGGGAAAAAACGAGCCCAACATGGCAGTTTCACTGAAGACCAAAGTTTACATTTAACAGTTGTAGAAATTCTTCTGTGTTAGGTTAATCACTGTGAAATTTACAGTAATGAATTTGTAACATTGTGAAAGTCTCGCTTTCATAGTGATCGCGACTTTTTTTTACTTTTGACAGTCCTGTCACAGACGATTTTTCAAAAATAAAATTGAATTTATAGTTTGCACTGTTGTGGCAACTGTCGTACAACAGGATTTCGAGTAAGATCATAAGCAAGTAACATAGTAACATTATTTATCGGATGTTCGGATCGGTACGCAAGCTTTGTCCTATGCGAATTGTGGCGATCCGTAATAACAACACGAACTATTTTTTTTTATAGGGAAGAAAGCCAAACTCTCCGTTTTCAAATCTATCTTTCTCCACATTCTCATCTCAGGTAATAAGATGAAAGAGTGCGATCGCGTGTGCTAGCGGCAGAAATAAGAATCCTGAGAGGCGTGGTAGGTATGCACACAGAGTGCACACCAGCACAATAAATGTTTAGGCGTTGAGCCGCTACTTTACCGCACTGAGAGTATGGCCACTTGATGCTACAAACAGATGATAGTAGGCAGTTGTTTTTCTTCCATGCCGGTTGTTAAGTAAGATTCCAAGGGGCCGGCCTAGAACCAGGTGGTTAGACAACATGGAAAATCTGAGTTCGTGTCGCTTAGGGACACGCGCCTGATAGTGGAAGATCACGAGCGCTGGAGATCCTCCATAGGGCTCCTGTCTCCGCAACCCTAAACAATAAGCAGTTTTGAAAAGTAAGTAAGAACATATTCTTCAGCTATTCTGACAATATCGCTTTCATATTGACAGCAATTTTTTTTATTATTGGCAGTCGGGTCAATTACCGATCCTGTCACAGACGATATTCCTTAATTAAAATCGAATTTTCAGATTCGCTTACTGTGGCATCCATCATACGACGGGCTTTAATACTAGTTTTTTTTTATATAAAGTTAAAATCGTAATATTTTTCTACAAAAACAAAAACGCCACTAGATGGCGATAGTGGCACTGCAGGAAAAAGAAATCCATGTAAAGTTTTCTTTCCCCGCGCGAAGTATATGCATCATTTTCGTCTTTTCTGTCGTAGTAAGGTTTTTGTCTTGTGTTCAGTTGTTGTATAATTATCTATTACATAGTGGTAGGTATGTTGAGGAAGACGTCGTGGAGGAGTTTAATTCCTTGCTTAGAGTAGTTCATGTGTATGAAAACCGAACTGTTTGTGAGATAATAATAGACGAATTAGGCCAGAGAGTTCTATCTGTTGACCCGAATTCTAATTTTCTTCAGGTTTTATTTATAGATAGTCCAGGGAGTGGGCATTGTAAATGCCTCCAATTAAAAGCATTTGGTGTTCAATTCTTAACCGTATATAAATCACAAAAATGCCTTCCGAAAATTGCCATTGAATGCATTAAGAATGCTATCAGTACACACGAAAAGAGTATTCTAGCAGGAGACTTCAATATTAATTTTAAGGACAAATCAAAAAATGAAATATCAGAATACCTTCTACCACTCGGTTTTAGTCCACGTATTCAAGAATATACGACAACACAGAATTCAGCAATACATAATATATACAGCAATTTCCCTCTACAATCCGGTACTATAGATACTTTTTTTTAGTTACCACAAACAAATTTAGGTCAGATTAAAAAAAAATACATGGTAGATAACATATTCATCGTACGGAACCCTCTCCATGTGAGTTCGACTCGCACTTGTCCATTTATTATTGTTACATAATGATGCACCACGATTTGCCAATAATTCACTAATGAGAAAACCACGGTTAGGCATAACCAGATCACCTGGCTGAATTAAATCGAAAAGCCCGCACTTTTTGTCAATTCCTTGTCATTTTCTCAGCCTTCCCAACAAGATAAACGGAAAAAAATACGTCCAGTGAGACTAATAGCAGTTAAAAAATAATAAAAAAACTCTCATGGTGCATCCAAATGCACTATAGCTTCGTGGCATAGTTAATTTGTATATAATGCAAAAAAAACAAGAAAAAAAAAACCCAGGATGAGAAGATTGCACCCAACGCGGCTGTGTAAACAAATAAAGCGGAAGCACGAGTTCTCCCATGGGAATGCGCATGCGCGAAAAGCCAAGTGGATAAGGTCTATAGACTTGTGGAATCGCGAACTACGCAATTCTTCGCAAATCAAGTGCGTGTGGCCTTATGGCACGTGTAACTATTACTCCTATCATTTAGGCTTTGCAATGGCCTTTTACTAATGTGGCAGAAGTCTAATCATATCCATAGTTTTCCGTCCGAGGAAGTGTGGGCTGTTGTGTTGCTAAATTATTTTGTACAGAAGATTTCAGTTCTGTGTAGCCAGCATGGCATATAATTCTGTATTTTCATAAGGTGAAATTTTATGTTTTAGGATGTGCCTACGATTATGCCATTAGGGATAAGGACTTTTAGTGAAAACTATTTATGCGGACTTTGTGCAATGCTATTTATACCAATCAGTTAATTATTTAATACTGTACTTTTTGAATGAGACAATATACGACCTTGGACTTGACTTTATTTCTTTGTGGGGACTAAAATTTATATGTATCAAATACATTCTTATTGTCTAAAGTTATTATGAGTATGCGCTTAACGTTTTGTTGTTAAGCAAGATACCGGAGGTAGCGGAATAAGCCAGTTATGAACTGTGTATGTTTTTTCCTAATTACTATTGTGATATATATTAATATTTGTTACTACGGAAGGCAGAAGCCTAGTAGATGCAAAGCTACCCCTAGTTAAAAGATAGAAATTGTGTACCGAGTATTTCTTACCAATTTGAATACATGAATTTGCCATTTATGTATTGCTGAGTGTCATTTTGCTATTTCAATCTATGATGGTGTTGATACAAGTGTATTTTTGTGTTGCTCATTAGATAGATAGATTATATTGATTTTTGCATTTTTACCCAAATCAATAGCAGATTGTATTCGATTACTGCTTGTTTATGCGTAATACTGTTTATTTCTATAGAGCTGCTTAATGTTAATCCATATTGATGTAATATGTTGATGCTATTGTTACTTTAGATTTGCGCCTTGTTGTAGCAAGGTTTCACATTAATTTGGAAGTTAGAATTAGATTTTGAGTTCACGACCCTCCCATCGAGTATTATTCGAGAGGCGTCCATGATATTTACTTGGTTTGTTTTTATTGCTAAGATTTGGTTGATTAATAAACTGTTTGTTATTTATTATAATCCATTCACTGTACGTGTTTTATTCCACTGCGCATATCTGCTCCCAACCAGATATATTGCACGTTACAGATAAACATTATTTAGTAAAAATGCTCATATTTCATCAAATATTTCATATTTTTATATTCTGATTGCAGGGTTTTGTCTTTATTGTAGTTTGTCAAGTTTCCTGAAAATGTCTTTGCATTGAATTGAAACCCCTGC
Organism: Rhysida immarginata; assembly: GCA_023313115.1. Lineage (NCBI taxonomy): Eukaryota > Metazoa > Arthropoda > Chilopoda > Scolopendromorpha > Scolopendridae > Rhysida > Rhysida immarginata. Next base: position 431,204 of record JAHWFO010028400.1, on the reverse strand, counting down.
ATGCTATAAACAAAACTTACGAAAAAGTTTTGTTTTTTTAAAGAAACCTTTATATCTCCATGAATATACGTGCTATTGTCATACAAATGAACACAGACCAGTAAAAGAAGCCTTTTAATTATATACAACGCATTTCAAGCATTATTTTTTACAGGGTGATCCCAAACATTATTTTTTTTGTTCAATTTGTCGTTGGTCCTCTATTTGCTTTCGAAAACAAGTTACTTCTGTACAAGTCGATTATTCGAACCATACTCCTCTATGGCATGCCTGTGTGGGCGACTATCTGTAGAAGCAGATGGAACGAGCTACAGTCGTTCCAGAATGTTACCCTGAGGACCAATGCCCAGCTTGGCAGAAGGACTGTGAAAAACCAATCCATCCACTCCAATTTAAGCATGGACACCGGAAAGTTTATACAGGACCTCCTTTTGATTATGGTGCAGAAGATGAAGATTCACGACAATGACCTAGTGACTGGAATATTGAAGAACTCAATGGATATGAAGTGGCATATGAAGTATCAAAAATCGAGGCACATTCAGCAACGTTTCTTTCCCGGGCTACTGGAAGTTGTGATAAGACTTCTTTCTCGTTGCTTTTTTTTATTTCGTTTTGTATTTTCTTTCTGACAACCGTCAGTCTTACTTTCTTTTTTGTTTAACATGGAAGAACGCTTGGGTTGGTCAGGCTTCTTGACTATCTGAGGTTATTTCATTTGGAATTTTTTCTGGTTTGATGAGCTTTGTGAAAGCGCAGCTTTCGTCCCATCTGAACAAATGTACACTTCACTGTTCGATCGCCGATTGTCCCAAGTCAGTTTTCTCAAGTCATCTCGAGGTTCTCACTTGGTCTGCTAAATGATGAATGCAAAGCATTCGAAAAGCGCTTTCAGTTATATCAGGTTGTATTTTTTCAACTTATATTTTGTTGTGGTCAGAAAGTCTTTTTTTAGTCTTAAGTTTTATATTTATTTAATTATTGTTCGATATTGATGCTATTTTTTTTCAAATGAATGAGAGTAGCTCTCCTAGCATAAAATTTCAAGGACTATCCTCGACAATTTATACACCAACTCTGACTATCCATGAGTTTCCAAATCCCAGAAACATCAACTTGATTTATGAATACGGCTTAAAATGCTTAAACGTAACGATTTATTGTTTATGAGTGCTTGGAGCATTATGAAAACTTGTGATTTGTAGAATCGTAAACCTTTTATTATTTTCTACAAATTTTATTGATCTAAATCGTAAATCAACATTAATATATGGTAACTTCCACCTGCTTTGGGAAATATTCATGAATGTTGTTCAGTGCTTTGGGATATTACTGCAAATAACTCCAGTAACCCTTTTTGTTTTTGACATTTTCCCAACAGACGAGAAGTTCTGAATGGAATCAAAAGAAGTAAAGGTTAGGAAGACAACCTTTTCTCATATGAGCTCGTGAAACGATAGAAAAGAGTATTGAAAGAGAGTGAGAGATAGGGAGATAGTGAGAGAAAGACAAAGAGAGAGAGAAAGGAAAGGCATTTGAGAGGCTCTCGTTGGTTGTTCATCGTTTCCCAGAGGCAATGTCGCTGATGACAGGCGATGACAACAGTTTCCCCCTTTTGTTCTGCCAATCAACACTTAAGGTTTAAAAGCTCTCGTGTTAGAAAAGAGACAAGTTGACTACACACACACGGTAGACCCTGTGGAACAAGTGACTATTGTCACTCTGTCTTTGCCATTCGTGGAAGTGATTCCTAAAAAGCCTTTTATTCTTTCTCTCTTTTTTATGTTTTTATGGCTTGTTTACTCTCTTCCCTATTCGTACTTCGCTGTGCAACATTCATCGGCCAATCTGAAGCAAACAAAACAAGAAAATTTAACTTTCTGTGGTTGTTTATAAAGGACATTTTAAACATGTTTATATGTCGAGCTTTAATTTGTAAACAGAACTGATGAAATGATATTAATCTATATTATTTCTAATAAAGATATGGTTGTAGTACTTGGAATGCTCATTGGAATTACGTGAATATTCGAATGTAGTTTTTGTAATTATAAAATTAACGACGAAGCGGAACAGGTATATACGAAAATATTAAATTTAAAAAACAACAACAGAAAAGACAATTTTTTTCTGCACATGGCTTCAAATACTCTGTATCTTCAATTATTTTCTTCGTGCTAAAATACAGGGTGAACTAAAATAATAGGGACAAACTTCAGGAGGTCATTTTGACCAGAAAAGTAACAACAAAATTTCATATGAACGTGTTCCGAAAATGACGGTTTGAGTCTAATAGAGCCATGCCATCCTTCAAAAAACGCCAAAAGATGGTTGCAAACGTTTTGCTATTAGGGTGGTGCCACTTTCTACAGGGGTACTTTTCTTAATACATCCGCGCGGCCGCTACACCATACCCATTTGGTTTTCCATATGTGAAGACCATCTCGGCTTATTCCTGATATGAATACCTCCGCTGCACGACAATCACTCAAAAAGTAACTCTGTAACAGAAGAAAACACACTATCGTGCATACAACTGTTGACATTCCATGTGATATGAACCTTTTTGTTTTCTTGTGAAGAATCACCCCCATTGTTTGTTCCTAAATTCTAATTCATTCTGTATATGCGGTTTCACCTATACCAGCGGTGTCTAATCCACGGCCCAACATTACATAATAAACTGACTTCATGAGTAAAATAATTTTTACAAAAAATTCCACTGTGTATTTAATACACATAAGATGTGAATGTTGTAACAAATTGAAGAATATCCGTCATTTCACAATCTTGCTTATTCATGCCATCACCTTTTGGTAGTGCATGCGGTACATTTGTATCAACTGTTTTTAAGGATGAAGCATACAAAGAGCAATATTAGATCTTATGAACACCTCATGAACACCTTGAAAACACTGAGAATTCTTACCACATCCTTGATATTGAACCAGATATTGATGCATTAGTTTGTAATACACAATCTCAAATATCCGATTATGTTGTCCAAATTATATTTACTTCTGCATGAACGATATTTTATAGTTTATATCTATGAAGCATATTATTTGCTCATCAGGTATTGGGGTATTTTATAGGTGGCCCATGATAATGTAGTTCTCCTTTCAGTGTGGCTCAGGAATGCCAAGGGTTCCTGACCTATACGTCTGATAGTAGCATATATTCTGTCAGATGCTCGTAGCCTAAAAATTATCATAGATGAAAGATTTTCACTGTGTGCGTCACAGGGTCTCAATAATGAAAATAAAAAAAATATTATATGTAACAACATACAAGGGTCTCAAAGGAAAATCGTTTGAACGAAAAAAAGATTTTCATTTCAAATTGTTGGGATTTACATATGAGAATAAAGGAATTAAAAAATGAGCTTCTCAAAATGTTTGCCATTTGAGATTACAAAACGAAGTCTCTGCTCGAAGTTCTCGAAACCCGATTCAGTTGATCTATCAAAATCGACCTTATTACATCATGTACTGATAATGATGTAATGTATTTCTTACGGTAGGGTAAAAAATTAAAGAGTAAAAAAAATTAATGGTAAATAAGGGAAACAAATGGCATTTAATATGGAGAATTCTCCAAAACTTTGCCTAATATCAGAATCTTTCTTGTTACTATTAAAGCAAATTATACAGATATGTTTATTTATATTTATATTCATTTGTTATCATTTAATGAAATTTGCTTGTCATAAATGATTGTTGATACATACTTAAAAACTCGATCAAATCACGGAGGATACAAATTCGAAGTTCAATATTAAGATGAACTTATTTCATGTCTCTAGTTTGATGGAAATATATAAAGTTTACTACACGAGTTTCAGGACGGGGAGGGATACAATCGTCTTCTATTTTGGCTGATGGACAACCACTGATGGCATTGGTTTATGCGGATCATTGCATTCTGGTGACAGACGTCATTTTTATCGATAAAATCTCTTCGTCGACGATGGCAAGCAGCTGCGCAAAGCATCCTCTTTACTCAACGTTCACGATATAGACGCACTTTTGATTGATAAGTTAAAAGGGCCAATCATGATTATAAATTCACCGTAAGGTAGCTTTTAAATCAAGTATGGCTTGAAAGTATTAGACGGTAATAAAAGAAGGTTCTCCTAGGGAACATGAAAACCTCACGTGACTTACAATTCCTCATTGTAAGATTATCAATGAGGAATTCCTTATGATAATAATAATCCTTAAACATATAATAATTGTCTTAAAATCGTGTGACTAGCAAATTAATTTATATTAAATATACTTGAATATTTGCACAATTTATATAATAAATAATAGACGGATATTTACGAGAGAAGAACGAAACACAAAAACCCTGGAATATAATAAAAGTTATTAATTAAAAAATAAAAAGCAAATAAACAATTAATAAAAAATAAAAAGTTTTAAATTGATAAATAAAATAAAAATAAAAAGCTGACGTTTCGGATAGAGACTATCCTTTATCAAAGCAAAAAGGATAATTCTCTAAAAACAAAGAATATTGGAGAATTATCCTGAAGTTATGAAAGGAGTACTTAAGGACGACTTTATATATAGTTAGCATTGGGATTAGTAAGATGGTATTAGCGTAAATACTAGAAGAGAACAAATGGGAGGCCAGAAAAAAATGCATTAGGATAACACATACAGAATTAAATTGACAGAAACTGCAGGGTTCTTACATTCTGGAAAGTCAGGGAATGTTAGGGAAATGAAAAGTTATCAGAGAAAATCAGGGAAGCAGAGCCAAATTCATGAGGAAATGAGACATTTTCTGGGAAATGTAAGGGAAATAGATTATAATGGAGACATTGTTATTAATTGAATAACTAACTAATGAACCGAATTACGATGGATGATCACAATTTAGAAACATGTTTCAAAAAAATTACGACTTTGTCAGTGAAATAAGGCCGTCGATGTCAGGGGAAATCAGGGAAATGGGATTTAGAATTTCAGTGGGAATCCTGAAGCTAACAAAAAGGTTAGGAATGATAGGGCTACGTATAAAAGAGCTACGGGTTAAAGGTCACTGAAAAAAGGAGTATAGAAACAGGGTTGCCAGGTTGGGCGATTTATCGCAAATTGGGCTACTTTTTTGTTCAAATTGCGACTAAAATTTCAAATTTGCGATTGCGACTAAATTGGGCTACTAAAATTTCAAATTTGCGATTTTTGGGCGATTTGTTTTGTGCGAATTTTGTGACGATGTTTGGGCGAAATTATTGTCAAATAACAAAAAAAAACTGGTTTTAGACAATTATTAAAACGAGGACGAGACGAGAAGACCAATGGAAGACCAGAGGCGTGATTAGGTCATATCATTGTTCTTTTACTGGATACAGTAGCCAATCCGTTTTAGAAATTTGGCGCTGGCCTCCCATTGGTGCTTTATTCACAATTGAGTGTAAATGAGCTGATAAACAAGGTGCAGTACACGAAAAAGTCGTCAGCGCGTCTAGAATGAGGAACCTGAAGAATGGACAAGGTCGCTCGGCTAATGAAGACCATAGAGTCACGAAGAGGTATGTACCGCCGATTATCGTGCGGACTCATGGCGTCCCGTTTAAGACGAACAAATGTTGCAATAAGAACACAACGTCAAAGTGAAAACAAATGTTGCAATTCTTTCATCCCAACTAATGAAATGTTAACAAGATTTAACAATTCAATTTATAGCGATGTCTTTTAATCTTTGATTTTGACTTGTATTTTTTTGATACTTGTATTTTTTTTGATATTTGTAATTTACGAATATTTTTATTGTATGGTCTATTTGTATTTTCATAATGTTCAGTAATGTTTGGAAGCTTACATCATAGACATAATGTAGATTTCCGGAATTCCCACATACTGGAAAGTCAGGGAAAATGAACATGGTCAGGGAAAAAGGGCTATTTTCATGCATTGGGCGATTTTGGGCTACTAAAGTTCCCCAATTGGGCGACCGAATAGTGCTTGGACCTGGCAACCCTGTATAGAAAGCCTACGGACATAAAATGAACATAGAAGAAGAAAACTGTGTAAGAACATTCAAAAGAGGAAATAGCTGAGAAAAGATAAAGAGAAAGAAAAGGGCCCGGAAAGCCTACGACAAATTAGGTAGTAGTAGCAGTTGTGGAAGAATATGGGAAAGGTAATGAAGGAATAGTGCCTTTGTTAAGGTTAATGCCATCGGGGGTGAGGGAATTAAATTTCCAAATAAGAAAAGACTCTAATTGCTTTCTTTCTTTTTTGTTACGGAATTTGTTGCAAAGAACATAAAGGCTAACGCCCTGCAAAGAGTGGCCAGGGGAATTAAAGTGTTTAGCGACAGAGGTGCCAGCATTGCACCCTAAAATCTTGAAAATTTTTGAGGGTGTCATACGGGTATCATTAGAGCACGTGCCATTGTTTCGATTACAACCATTTTCAAAATGGTTCATTCCCGGAATCATATTTATCAGTTGGCGAAAATAGTAATTATATATCCGATTCTATCTCGTCATTACGATATATTACTTCATTGAAAATTGCTAAGTGGGGTCGTGAAGATACCATTTGTGCATGTGCTATTGAACCGATTTACATAATATTTGTGATTGGTTCGTGCCATGTACCATATTCATCGACTGAAGAAAATAGTAATGGATAATCACTTCTATCTCGTCATTACGATTTGTTTGATATATTACTTAATATATCTTCCCATTGAAAATTGCTTGGCGGGAAAATAGAGGTACCATTTGTGCACGTGCCAATGAACCGATTTAGATAATATTTGTGATTGGTTCGTGCCATGAACGATATTCATCGACTGACGAAAACAGATTTTGAAAATCTTTCATAGCCTCGGAGGAGTTGGAGTTACGGACGGACGAACGGACAGACAGACAGACACGTTTCCCCACAATGATAGCATAAAGCTCCTTTCGTTACTTAATAATTTATTCGCTGAGTTAAGAGGCCAAGAGTCCTGCCAAGAAGATATGAGTTTCTTGGAGATAACTGGGAACACTGGATGAAGATGCTGCCCTTTTATGCGAACGGTATCTTGTTGCATAAGTTTAAATTTTCACACGCTTCGACGAAAAAAGCTGTCTATTGGACTTCTACGAAAGGCTCCTGTAGCTATTCTAATTCTCAGCTTATGGACCGAATCCTGGTTTCTGAATATTCTTTTGGAAGCTACAGCATACACAACATATTCATAGTCTAGCTTGGAGCAGAAAATTACGCGATGGTTTCTCTACTCGATTTTCTCTAATGAGATTCTTCATATTACAAGGTCCATGGCATTTAGTCTAATAAGACTGCGATTTTCTTGTGAAGCTGTTTTATGAAAGGAACATTACATTTTGAATTACATTTTATTACACTCTTTCGCATGTTCTGTAACGACTGCATGCAATTTAAAATAAACCAGTATACAGCGAATATACATTACAGTGAATATACTAATATATAATTCAAATTAATGTATATTTTTTCGAAATTCTCTTTCCCATTGAACATGAAAACAAAGGCGGTGACTCAGCGAAATTAAAACAAATAAGAAAAGACTTTTGAACTGTTAGATATTTTATGTACTCGTATATGAAATTATTCCTCACTATACAGGAAGTATCTAAACTCCTGTCACAAACTTCTGGAGGTGATTCCCCACAGGGAGATGAAAATAAAAGTTCATATAAACATGGTTCGGATAACGAACTGTTTATGAGATTTCCGCAATTAAAAATGAAGTCTCAGCAGCTGGTTTTGTACTCTGTGGATGGCAGGTGGCATGCGGAGAAGCTACCTGACATCCACAGAGTAGAAAAAACAGCTGCTGAAACTTCAAGTTTTAACGGCGGAAATCTCGTAGACGGTTCATTATCCGAACCATGTGTATATGAACTTTTGTTTTCATCTCCCTGTGGGGAATCACCTCCAGAAGTTTGTGACAGGAGTTTAGATACTTCCTGTATAGTGAGGAATAATTTCATATACGAGTACATAAAATTATTCCGCAGGGGTTTAGATATAGAACTTTTAACAGTTTCACATAATAAAAAATCAATATGCATGTATTTCTATATTTTTGATTCTAGACACAAAAGAGCAGTATTTAAAAGACAATATCCAATTTGAGAGAAAGTTTCCTACTTTTCGAACTTTACTTAATTGAAAAATATGCGTTTCAAGTAATGTAAAAGCACGCAGAAAGTTAGTTATTTAAAAACGCTTATTGGTACAGAGTGGTTCAAAATAAAGTATCTCGATTCAAAGCAATTTTAAAGTGAAAACCATTGGGCGTGATTAAGCCGAGCTTGGCTGATATCATTTCAGACTAATGGGGAAACGGTCGTTGCAATATAAAAATTCGGCCAAAATTGACCGATTGGAGAAGATGTAAGGCAATGAACTGTGAAACTTCTAATGACGAACTTTAAAACCTCGCATCTCCTTGTAAATATGGTTATTATTCGCATGGCTATTCGTCGCACGGTTCAGCAAGCTGTCAGTGGGCTGTTCCGCTGCCCCAGCGTTTTCATATCTTTTTCAAAAGAACTTTAACAATAACATAAATTTAGGCAATGAGAACACCATCACGATCGACGAATACTGCTACCCAGCCCCTTCACACGTTTCTCCTACCATGATAAGAGAAGCTACCGGTATACACCATACAAATTTCGTCATTATGCGCTGTTCGCAAGCGCCACATTTTCCTCTATCGGTTTTTTTTGACCTAATTTCCTAATTTTTTATTGCACCAATCGTTTCCTATTGGTCTGAAACGCATACCAAACAAGTTTTGTATAGTTACGTCCACTGGTTTTCACCCCAAAGTGCTTTGAATAGGGATACTTATTTTGAATCATCCTGTACAAACACTTGGTGTAAGACCCTGAAAAAAGCTCACGTTTCGGATAGAGGCTGCTATCCTTCGACAAAGCAAGGAGGATAATACTGAATTATCCTGAAAATGATAATAGGAGTATTAGAAGACGACTTGTATATTGACAACGTAGGAGAGCGAAAGAAAGTATTCGTTAGGGGGAACAGAAGGGAACCAATAGGAAGCCTGGAAATAAAATAGAAGAAGTACTAGGAAAGGAAAAGACAAAGGACAAATGGGAGATGATAAAAGGGCAGTAAGAAAAATGCGAAAATATAACATATATGAATCAAAAGTGATAGAAGTCTTACTACCCTGTGTTTAATTTTTATTATTTATTATATTTACTCCAGGGTTTTTGTGTCTCGTCCTCTTTTTCTTCTACACCCCTTACTGCCTGTATTAATATGTAAGAGCCTCTCATATTTTTTTAATATAGCCCAACAGACGAGTCATGAGAAGTGCTCCTCCTGCGATAGATCATGTGATCATAATGTTGGCTAACTTCGTCAGTCAATCAGCGGCTGCCTTAGCCTCGTTGCACAGGTCTTTTACTTAGTATTTATATGTTCTGCTTAAGATGTGCTTTGTTCAACACGTTATCAAACAACATATCAAACATGAAAGTATTACGATTCTTCTGGGAGAAAAGGCCATTCAAGGGCCACCAATTTAACAGTAATTCATTTAATAGCAATCTCAATCTTGGGCTAAATTTTACTCCAGCTTGTTTTTATGGCAACGCAGTGGTTGACAATTCTCATGATTCGCAGGTTGGAATATACGAGGGGCGTACTATACTGATTTACACTTTTATTTCCTTCCACTTACAGTTAACAATTTTACTGGTGAGGACATTCATGCATAGCTAGTACATCTTTGCGCTGCCAGACAGCAGCAAAAGCCAAGAGGATGCCAGCTCCACACCACAGCCCACTTCTCTCACCGCGGACAACATCGATAGCGTTCATAAAGGCCAGCACTGGACTTGTTGGTTTCTCTGGAAAGAGTGTGACCACTGCAGAAACTCAAGGGGGACTGGTGAAAATATGTGTGGAGAACATGCACCTTTATGGAAAACCGTTTACAACTGGGTGAAAGGATGGAAAAGTGGGTGCGCATTAACGAAAAAGGGGACCAGTTCCGGAAGGAAATGCCAGCCAATATCGTCAGGGTAGAAAAGGCCATCCAAGAGAACAGGTGCATCTATTTTTGGAAATGGAAATGGCCACGGGACTGTTAAGAAACATCCTGCAATGCAGCATGCATGGCCACCTTCAGATAGGGAAGGTGTTTATCAGATGGGTTCCGAAACTTTTGACGGCATGAGCCAGAGCCCAAACATCAGTCAATGTAATGGAAGCATCAGTCCTCTGCCGAAACCTCTGCGTGGTCGCCATTTTGAAAATTGAAGTATATAACCACTTTATATGCAGAAACTCTGTTTCGACAAATTAATTTTAATTTAAAATGGTTTCTTCTTTTTAATGGTTTTTCTCAAATCTCATTTAAATAGGTCAAATTCTTATATTGAGATCCTAAAAGATGACTTAGGAAATATTATAAATTTTTTTCTTAGAATGTTTATTATGTGAGATCCATTGGAAACTTTCAATGTTACGATATGGCAAGTGTGATAGAAGTGTTTTGACTGCTGCGTAACAAGATGTCACAAATTACTTACTATTTAACTCTTTTAATACCCGGATTTTGAAAAGAAATGCATCGTTTTCAAAGAGAGCGTTAAGGGGTTCGCCTAGATAACAAGAATGGAATTTTTCCAATAATGTATAAAGCATTCAAACACCATTTGTAAGACTGGATTGAACGGATACATAATATACACGGTTGGATTGTAAAAGTCCGATCGTTGCTGCGTTTCAGTTATACAAGGTTACTCCAAAAGTATAGTAGGCCTACATCTTTTTTTAAAAATCAATTTTTATTCGACACCTTTGATATTTATACGGTATGTTGAGACATTCATTGGGAATCAAATGTCACTTCTCTCCAGAACTTCCATCCTTTGCAACTGCCTGATGCCTTCCTGGAACAAGGACCGGAGAATCTGATCTATGTTTGGCAGCCGTCAGAAGGAGTTATAATCTTCAAAACTCCTCCCACGAAGATTTTCTTTCAGTTAATACTAAAGAGATGGTAATTAGCGCTATAAAAACCGTTGCAAAATCAGCGAATTATTTGCGTCACTCGGGTTTTAGTTGCCGAAGCCGTTTAGTTGCCGGACAATCATGCGACAACTTGGAGGCGACACATGGCAGAGTTAAAATTTTCAGAATCAGCTACTAGTGAGCATCCCGCCAGTCCCAGAATCCTTAACGACTGTTTCTAAACCACGTCCGCCAGTCAACTCTGCCATATTGAATTTCTTTCTCTGGTAACGTGCTCTCCGTCCAGGTGTGCCTTGTTTTCTATCGTGTTTCCTAATAATACACGATGTCAAGAAAGCATCAGCGACTAATGAAAGAATGACTCATCCAAAAAGTTGAATTACGTAGAGTAATTTGAATTCCTCGCATCACCGACCACAAAAGCCCAAATTGGCCAAGCTGTCTTCGCCTAGAACTAGCTTCGTTTCTGCTGAATGTAAAAAGACTCGGAATTTCAAAACGCGCGGCTTTGTGACGCCTGGAAAACGCCTAAATCGGCGCTGATTCAGCAACGGCCTTAAGGCGGATGTTGCAATGTTGTTCAGTCAATTTTTAGTATCCTATCCTTGACTTTTCGACTGACTTATGACCAAGCATTATCGTATAATAACGAAACATCCTCCATCTGTCATGTAGAAAAAGACTGAGCTTGCAGTTTCCTTACGGTTATAACATATATGTCAGAATTACTAATCCTTTCTTGTGGCATGATGACCACAAGCAGGAGTCCTGATCTGAAAAAGACCGTCGTCATAACTTTTCCTGTCGAGGGCGTTCGTTTGAATTTTCTTTTCTTGGGCGAATCCGAATAATAACCGTCTATTGCAACTCCGTTTTTTGTCCTTTCGTCTCAGATTTAAAATGATGCAACCGTATTCATCTCCACTGTTCTTGTAATGTGTCAAATGTTCCCTGCACACAGTGTTTCGAATTTCGTTGTAGGCATTTGTCAAAATTCTAGGAACTGCCGTATAATCGTTACTGCGTTCGATAGCATCATCTCCATACCTTTTTCAATTTTGTTAATGTTTCCCCACTGTTTCATTCTCACAATAGGAATTCTATAACAGTACGTTGCATTTGTCGAATTTCAAGAGCAGTGGCCATCTTGAAAAAAAAATTATGACTGACACAGCGGATGGAAATAATACAAGTGGGAAGGACGCTTCTATGAACACTATAAGTAGAATAGACAAACTATTTTTGGAAAAACCCTCATATTTCTGATGCTTGTTGGAGTATTTTTATGGGATTATTTTAAAGTCGTGTTTCCATATGATTGCATAAGGTGTCGCGTTTTTTTGCCACTAGGACGAATTTCCTACACTTCTGCGCACTGTCGAATATATTTTAATTTAACATGGGACTTTCTCATACCAAATATACATAGTGTCCGAAAAGTAACGATTCATTTCCAGAAAAACGCTGATTTTGTTCTCTCTATTGAAAGATGACAATCCAACAACAAATAGCGGTCGTAACCTGGAGATTCAGTGAACTGTCCTTGCTGAGATCACGAGATCGGTCTCGCCAACATTACCACACAAACCACCAATGCGAACAAACATCAGACTTCTGGTGAACAAGTTCTGTCGGACAGGGAGTGAATACGGTGGAATTCCAACAAGATGGCGACCCATCATATTTTGCGCACATTGTGAGGGGTCACCACGATTTTAGGTTGCATGCTCGCTCATCTGATTCCTTTGGACTGCTTTTCACGGGGATTCATTAACAGTCAGATGGACAAGGTCTGCGTGATCGCATTGTTGCGGTAGTGAATAACATTACCCCAGCAATGTTGCAGAAAGTGTTCAGGTTCACTGTAGAGAAGTGGCAACTGTGCATCGACATGCAGGGCGGTCATCCGGAGATGCACTGATTTCCCGTAATTAAGGTGTATTCTCTCGGATGCATTATAGTGGTTTAACACAAAAATGAATCATTACTTTTCAGGCATATTGTCACGTGAGTTTCAGTCGAAAACCAAAGTTTTCCCAGTCGAAGAGTCTCATGGGAGATCTCAGACGGGAAATTATAAATTAAGTCTCGGTGGCATGCGGCTATTCAAATTTTGAGGCGAGCGAAAATCGCATATTAGGCGATTCCTCGCACTGTTCCGGGTCAGTACCATTTCAACCAGCGAGATGTAAGCCAACGAGGAGAAGCGATTTCACAGTAGAGGTGGAAAGAACCTCCATGAGTTGTGGAGACGAGCGGGTTCCACTAGAAGAGCTGAAGGGCGAGACTTTTCTAAATGTTGAAAAAGAATTATTGCAACGAATTCGCTCGTCCTCTCTGAGGCTCCGCTCATTAGTGTTCCGTTTAAATTAGTAAGCTCTCTCTTCAATAGATAATTTTAGATGCAATTCTAACCACAATATTTTGTTTTATCCTTCTATTAATATCAGCGAACGAACTCCTGAGACGAAACTGCTAGCAAGTGAAACAAGTTTCCTGAAGAAAAAGGAAGACTGCGTAAACCATTTTTGGAGTTCAACAGTCCAATACCACTTTGATTAAAAAAAAATTATTTTATGTAATTCTACGTATACCTGACCTCTCTCGAAACGTACATTATCTGTATCAGTTACTAATGTTAACGAGTTATCTTAAGTTATTTCTTGAACTTCGTATAAAGGCTTTAAAGTTATATGCCTTCTAAGATAACAGGAATATGTCCTTTTTTAATGTTTGCTTACCTGGATGAACAAATTGGAGGAATTGCATATTAAGACCTCTATTGCAATTTTAATAGTTTTATTGAATATTGTTTGGATATCCGAAATTCCTTATAGAAATGTGATAACTTTATTTTAGTGTTATTTACGTTTCTTTTCGAACATTTGTTGATGTATAAGCTTTTGACTGTCATCGTTCTACAAAGTTATTCACCTCTGTTATTGAACTTCCACTGGTAATTAAAATTTATGTTCCTTTACATTTTATTGCGTGCTGCCTAATTTACTACGCGACACATATGAAGGGATTTGTAGTAATCCGATTTAGGAATGCATTACAGGACTGATCCTGACACAAGATCTATCCTTATAAATAATAAGTTTGTTCCAGTTTTATCCAATCACTCTTTGTTCTGAAATGCATTATTTCTGATATCAAAATTTGCCAGTTAGGCAAATATCGATACATCGAAATGATTGTATGAGTAATTGAAATTGTATTATAAATTAATTAAGAAAGCGTCGTAAGTTTCGGATATGAATAGCTGTTTTATAGGGTACATACACTTTTGCAACTCCATGGTTGCGGAATTGAATCTGATTTAGGTATAATTTCAATGCATGACAGAGCGTATTTCAAGGGAAAGATTTATGTTGTAAAGCTGAAAGTAAATTGTTTTATTAGTATTTTGGTTTCTATTTAATATTGGCATTATAATGGAATATTCCGGAAATACACAAGCAACTACAGTCGAACCTCAGTTTAACGAATTCATGGGGAATGTGAAAAAAAAATTCGTTAAACTGAAATTTCCAAATAAGTTTTATAGAATCAGCCAAACAATGTATACGCACTTTTAGGAACGCGGGACTGTCGCTGGGAATCTCAGGGGCGAAAATGTCCTATACCGAGTTGGAGCAGTAAAATTTATTGCAAAATTTCTATAAGTTAAAACCTGCTATTTATGTGTTTGTTTTACATTTAAATACTGATCACACAAGAAGTAGAATCCGCCAAGAAACTGTGGACACAACGATCAATTGAGCGATGAACAGAAACCACAAATCCACAACAATCATTTTTAATGCCTCAAATGTCCATTTCGGGGACTATTAAAAAAAGAGCGTAGCCCCAAAATGTAGGGGAGGCCCGTGTAATTTGGGCCCTATAAGAGAAAAGGGCTGTAACTTCTATTCACAATGACGTAGCTTCAATTTTCAAATGTAGGTACACTATATGATCACAAATATCCGGACACATGCACGTTTGCGCTCTAGCCACGATTTCATGGAAATCAATAGGGCGTTGTACATCCCTTTGCCCGAATCACAGCTTCCACCCTTCGGGGAAGACTTTCCACCAAATGTTGGTAGGTACTTTCCGGAATGTTCCTCCATTCCTCCCGAAGAGCGAGAATCAGTTCAGGTACAGAAGTTGGCCG
Organism: Rhysida immarginata; assembly: GCA_023313115.1. Taxonomy (NCBI): domain Eukaryota; kingdom Metazoa; phylum Arthropoda; class Chilopoda; order Scolopendromorpha; family Scolopendridae; genus Rhysida; species Rhysida immarginata. Next base: position 416,030 of record JAHWFO010028400.1, on the reverse strand, counting down.
ATGTGATCTGGCCCTAAAGCGTCTTTCCAATTCATCCCACAGACTCTCTATAGGATTGAGGTCGGGACTTTGTGCCGGCCAACCCATTTCTTCAACCCCTGAGTCCGCAAACCACTGCTGACTCAGGCTCGTTTCCGAAAAATTGCCACAACGTTGGAAGTACACAGTTGTCCAAAACATTCAGATAACGGTCGGAGTTCATGATTCCTTGCACAGGAACGAGCTGGCCCAGTCCGTACCATGAAAATGAGCCCCACACCATGACTCCTCCTCCTCCGAACTTGACTGTGGGCTCTGTGCACTCAGGTAAGAAGGGTTCTCCAGGTATGCGCCAAACCCAAACTCGTTCATCGGATTGCCAGAGTGTGTAGCGAGATTCGTCTGTCCACATTACACGTTTCCATTGGTCCATTGTCCAGTTTCTGTGGGCTTTGCACCACTCCAGACGTCGCTTGGCGTTAACCCTGCTGATGTGGGGCTTGTGGGCAGCAGCACGGCCATGGAATCCCATCGTGTGCAGTTCCCGACGAATTGTCATGGTACTGGCATCATTTGCAGAGGCGTTTCGAAACTCTGTGGCAATTTTTTCCGCCGAGGACTTCCGGTTGCTGCGGGTGACACGACGAAGCACTCGACGGTCTCTGTCCGTTAGTTTCTTGGGTCTACCGGTTCGTTGTTGAACTGTTGTTGATCCCCGGGTCTTCCATTTCATAATGACATCGCCTACTGTTGACTTGGGTATCTGAAGAAGGCTGGAAATGTCACGCACGGACTTGCCGCATAGGTGACATCCAACGATGGTTCCACGTTGGAACTCACTGAGCTCTGCCGAACGACCCATTCTTGCCAATGTCCAAGCAGAGTTGTGTCTGAAGCTGTGGGAAGCTATTTAAATGATGTGCAAGTCATTATCATGTGACATTGGGCCAATCGATGATCTGTGAGGGGTGTCCGGATATTTTTGATCATATAGTGTATATAGTGGACTTTTCGGGCTATCTTTTGGTGCACTATTTTTATGGAATACTATAATGAGATGGGTTTCATATGAAATTAAAATTTTTTGCATTCGGTCCGAATTACACAACGGGTAGTGTAAATTGAACCAGGTGGTCTAATTACAACAATAGGCCGAGTAATAGCAGAAACTTTGTTTTAACTTGTGTTTATTCTGTGAAAAATACAAATGATCAGCAACCCTTTGGAACGTATTAGATGGGATGAGCTTATATCTTAATTAACATGTGGGTTAAGCATATATAAAGTCAAAAATATAAAGTTAAAAAGTTGGATATGTCAAAAAAACCTCATAATGTTCAGCGTGTAAATCGTTCCTGGTCTAATTTACACAAAGTACATAACACGCCAATAATTCTTTTAAAAACTGGCGACCAACCTTCAAAATCTTTCCAACTAAAACCATGACTATTAACAAGTACATAGACCTCTTTTCTTTAACCCATCCCTGATACATACCCTTATAGTTACGTACATGATTACTATCTTACCTCAAAGTAACATGAGATCGTACCAAAAGAGAAAATTTGATATATTTCACCAATAACTCAAGCAATAGAACCCGTGTTTTTATTACACTTCCAGGTAAGGGCTATGATCATTTTTCAATCAGGAGAGTAGCGCCATCTAACGTGCAATTATGCAAAATAAGGCTGGTTCGATTTATTCGACGGTCCAAACTACACGGGTCTCCTTTACATCTTAGGCATTAAAATGAGTATGGTGGGTTTAAGGTTGCTGTTCTTCGCTCAACTGATCACACATATAGTACTGTCTTCAATTAAGCACATGGTTACTAAGATGTTCAAAATCTTGGCCTTTGGCGACCAGTTACACAACGGAATGACGAGCGAACGCCGCAGCTACGTCGGTCAATGCTTCAATTGAGATCGATGCACATATCGCTGTAATCTCCTGCCGAAGGTCCTCCATCGTGCGCGGCTTACGTTGATAGACTTGACCTTTCACATTTCTCCACAAGAAAAAGTCCATAGCTGTTAGATCTGGCGACCGTGGAGGGAACTCAATGGGCCCTCTTCGTCTAATCCAATGTTACTGCATATTGTCATCCAGGAAAGCTCGTACGGCTAGGTGATTGCGTGGTGGCGCCCCATCCTGTTGGCAGAAGACCTCTTCATCAGCTCCATAAAGCGCATGTGATAATATCAATATCCCGATACGGTCTCACCAAAGAGTGTATACATTTTTTTGTATTTACTGTATCATCATATGCTTAAGAAGCTATAATATTTAAATTCATAAATTTCAACAATTAAACTTTTACAAATGTAATTTTATTGTTGCATGACGTCATTACATAATCCTGTATAGGCCCAGCATTTACATTGAAATTAAGTAAGAAAAGCCCTCAATACATCTTAGTAATTATTAAAGAAATTAGTAATTTCTGATTGTAAGGATTTAGAAATAATTTACTTTCAATAAAATTTCAATATTATTTACACTGTCCAGAATTTCAGGGCAGCTTCATAATTGCGGATTGGAATGAATCAATGGCCAACAATCAATCGAGAAACGAAACGAGCGGTCCGGAAGCAATGCTTTCACTGCCTTACTCGTCCAGGAAGTAACCAGGGGAAGTACACAGAATAGGCAAGAAGCCGGATGAAGCCTAGTTAAGTCATCCAGAGGATAAAATGGAGTCCTTTCCTATTAGGACGATAAAGCTGACTGTTGATTGACGAGGGACACAGAGAAGCTAGGGGATCCAGTAGTTTGGAAAGATGGCCTTTTGGATGTCGTCGAAGTTGACGCCCAGGATGTGACGAGGCCTGCGAGTGATCCGGAATATCTGCAACCAGAGGATTGGGATGGTCCTTAATCTTCGGAAGCAGTTTATTCAGCGACTCGTGGACGTGGTTTCCAATGGAAAATATATCGAAATCTTCAGCAATGGAAGTATTTGTTGCAACTCTTCTCTCAAGTTGGGCAATGGTCCTCAAGGTAACGTTTTGATCCTTCCATCAGGACTTGCATATTGTAGCCCAGGATTTTGAGGTATTGCCAATGTTAGCGGGACTTGCTAATTACATTGGTTAACGTGCAAGTTCGATAAGTGAAATTCGTTAAAGTGAAGCAAATTTTGTATTAAAATAGTACACTGTGGCCAGGACCGAGAAAAAAATTTGCTAAACTGATATTTCGTTAAACTAAAGTTCAGCAAAAACAAGAAGCCACCGCTTTTCCACAACAAAGTTTTTATTGACCATGAATACGCATTTCGAGTGCTACGCACTCATTTTTCAACGTGTTGAGTCATGTTGAAAAATGAGTGCGTAGCACTCAAAATGCGTATTCATGGTCAATAAAAACCTTGTTGTGGAAAAGCGGTGGCTTCTTATTTTTGCGGATTTCATATCCACAGGTCAGGTAATTGGTTACTTTTACTTTTCTTTATCTTTAAACTGAGGTTCATTAAACTGAGGTTCGACTATAGTTCATATCCGACAACTTGCATAAACATACCTGAAAAAACTGTTTTTAACAGATGAAACCATATATATGTATAAAGAATATTATGTTTATTAGAATTAGTTAAGATAGAATCAGATGTTTTTGGTATTATAAATTCCATCTCAAGCTAATTTTCTCATGCATTGACAAAGCAAGCTCCATTTATAACAAGGAAATGCTTAAATGCATCATCGCAAAGAATAACATTTATTCGTATAGAGAGAGAGAGATAAATAACAAAAAAATAAATAGACATGTCAAAAGAAACTTATAAATTTCAAGTTTTTGAAAGGAATTTGATGATTCATTCTTGATTAAATATTAATCTCAGTCTGAAAATCCATGTGGTTGAAATGAGATTCATTGTTAATTCCATTAAGCAGCAACGGCATTAACGTGTAAATCTCTATTTAATAGACGTCTTTGGAGCTCTTATGCGATCGATGCTTGGAGTTTCACTTTAAAAAATTAACAAGTAAATAAAATCGATAAGAAAGATGGCGGGTCTTTGACCGTCGGTATAAATGCCATACGACGAACTTAAAAAGAGATCCCTTCACCATGGAAAATACATTGAACCTTCAAACGACCCTCATTTCTCACTTGTTCACACGGTGTTTTACATGATTTGTTTCGAGAGCAACGCGACAACGGCCCAACCGCTGCGACCTTTACAGCCTTAAAATGTTACCAGTTGATTCATGAAGGAAGGAAGGGAAGGTGGGAGCCTACTTTCCCAAAATAGAAATCGCACTTACTTTAAAGTGGAATGTTTCTTAGATGTGGTGGCATTAGACGTCTTTATTTTTATTAAACTGTCATTTATTTTATAATTTGTAAATGTTCCTTGTGAAAATTGCGTTACATAAATACAATTGTACACGGGTTTGTAAACAATACTCTGGAGAAGTTGTTGTGTCAATGTGTTTTCACGAATGTTTTACTTTCAGGGTTAAATCGGTACTTTAATTGAAAATATCATGGTGTATGAACAATTTTGTTACTCACTGTAGTTCGATTATAAACGATAACTTCAAGGTTCTTTCTTTAAATTTTCGTTACGATATTGATAAGCTTTAGAAAATATTCAAAATCGGGATTTTTCTCTATTTTTCTGTAGGCTATTTGTCTTGTGTTAGGACTAATTATAAGAATAAAAATTTCTGGTATAAATTGAAAATTCTAAAAAGTAAGCAATTTACAATTACTTTCTTCGCATTATACTTGACATGGTAAACATTTAAGGATTTAAACCCGACTCGATGGCCGAGAATGCTGGGCATAGGCTTTCAGTTTTCGAGTCTTTCGGGTGTGAATTAGAATGCCGCTATTGTCATGGATTTTTGTGTTTATCCCAGGAAAGGGTGATTATATTAGTCATGTGGATTTGTCTAGGAAAAAAATTAAAATTTTAAACACGAAAAGGAGCCCACACAATAACACGCCTGCTACTAACTTCACAGTGGGCACCACGCAGCAAGGCATTCCCTGAGCATGCGCCATATACAAACTCGAATATCTAATTGCTAGACTGCACTGAGATTCGTTTCCTCCATAAGAATTTTTTCTATTGTTCCATGGACCAGTTTAGATGGGCTGTACATCACTGAAATGGAGATTATGAGCAGTAGCATGGCAAGGGAACCTCAGTTTCCGGCAAATGATGATTTTACGCCGGTTCTTGAAGTAGCAATTCGGACTCTAGCTATTGTATCAACTGAAGACTTCCGATTGCATCGTGCTACCCTTTCTAACACTTATGTCATTTTCTTTAGCCCACTACCGGGTTTTGCAAAAGTTCTGGTACACATGTGAGGACCCCCGCAAAAATGACATAACTACGTGTGTGATGCAGTTAGACACGGTTTTTATTGTCGTAATTGATACTGTTATATACATAATGCATATTAATCGATGTAACCGCCATCGGCGGTAAGCACACGCTCTAGGCGCGGTCTAAAGGCCCGACAAACGTTACGACCTGGCAATTCACACGTGGTTCACAGATGCTTTCAGCTGGTCGACGCATCTTGCAGGCCTTGCTCTCGATATGCGCCCACACGCTGTAGTCAAGAGGGTGAGGTCGGGCGATTGAGAAGGCCAGCCATTCTTGAACGGTCTTGGCACTGTAGGCCGGGGCACCGTCAGTTGAAAGAGATAGACCGCGTTGCTCGTCACCTTTTTTACCCAGGGCAGAACTTTCTTGGGCAAGATGTACTTGTAGTCGGCCGCGGTAAGCCTGTAAACGGTCGGGAACCAGATTGGCGGCATTTTCATGCCATTCGACACCAGGACGCCGAACATCATCACGAGGCCGGGTGCTTGGTTGTAGTCACGTATCGGGCCTCAGAGATGTCCTGGCCGAAGCTGACCATGCAGTCGTTCTGCTTGTTGACGACCGGGTCGACCGTGAAGGTTTTTTCATCAGAACAGATGACAATGCGATTACCATGGCTCTTCAAGTCGTTGAGAAGGGGACGGCAGCGCTCCCGACGTTTTTCTCGCATGCCATCCGTCAGCAAAGGTCTTGCCACGCGCCTCAAACTCTTTCCACTCTCTTCCTTGATGGCTCTGGACATCGTAGTCACAGAAATCTTCTTTTTCTTTGCGAACAGTGTCATTTTGAGAGTCGGGCCATGTTCGAAGGCTTTTCTGACACCCACACGATTGATGACGCGAGGTCTGCCTGCACGTGTGCGATCTTAGAGGTCTTCCCCTTTCTTCAGCCTCTCTGCGACTCTGTGGACAGTCATCCGGCTGACGTTGAGCTGCGTAGCGATGTCAGACTTGCTGTGGCCCGCGTGAAGGAGCGCAGAGATCTCGATTCTGTTACGTTCCATCGCAAAATCCTTGCATCTGAATCACATTCATTCCACCTATATACGTTTACATTATGGTATCGCCCACATCTTTAACAGCACATGCTCCGTGGATGCTTCCATCCCCCGGTATCGATGCATACGCAGGTGTAACAGAACTTTGGCAAAACCCGGTATTTGACGATTTCACTTAACTTTTTTTCAATGTAGTAAAAGAAAATTCAATACAAATAATAAACTTGATTTTTACGAGCAATTTTTTAAATGACAAAAACATGGAATAGTTATATATTTGTGACAAAAAATGTAATATTGAAATATGATATCAAAACATCTCGCTTGCAAGTTAAATAAAAACAAGTCTTTAGTATTTCTTTGGGCCTCAAGAATTTGCCTCGGAGATTTTCACTTGGTAGTGATGTTACTTACAATTGGAAGGATATTTGTACACTGCTTTGGAATGGAATTGCCCCATCCACAAGGAGTTATCCGAATGAGCCAAAAGTAGGTATACAGCAAGAGATACATCTGAACACACCTTTATAAAGTTATGGAGCCAAGACGTGCACTCGTTTATACAGGGTGTCCCAACGGAAAGCGGCATCAGTAAGTTGTGGCACACCTACAGCGGCTTTGCATTGTTCCAGCCGCAGGTATAGGTGGCGAATGTCATCTTGGGGTACGTCTGCCCAGGCCTGATGAAACTGCTGTGTCAATTCATGGAGATTGCGAGGTGATCGTAAACGACGTCCCACCATGTCCCACACGTGCTCAATTGGCGATAGGTCTGGGGACCTCGCGGGCCATGGCAGGTAGTTGACATCATGCAGACATGCCATGCTCATGTTTGCCGTGTGCGGTCTGACGTTATCCTGCTAAAAGACTGCGCTGGGTATGGTGTGCAGAAAGGGCAGTAATACGAGCTGCAGAATCTCTGTGACCTACCGTGCTGCTCTCAGGGTGCCTTGGATGGTGACTAAAGGCGTTCTGGTACCGTAGCCGATGGCACCCCAGACCATGATCCCGGGTGTTGGTCCACGATGGCGATACCGGATGCTTTGTTCATAGGCACGTTCCAATGGTCTGCGCCACACCCGTTCGCGTCTGTCGTCGGTGTCCAAACAAAAGCGGGGTTCGTCCCTGAAGACCACCGGGCGCCATTCCATTCGCCAGCCCACTCTTACACGACACCATTGCAGTCGTATCGCGCGGTGTCGGGAGTCAAAGGAAGACACAACAATGGACGCCTTGCAGACATTGTCGCGGCGTGTAACCGGCGTACTATTGCAACACCACCTCTACTCAAAGCCTGAGTGCGAAAATTTCATATATTGTTACATCATCATACCTAGCCATAATTTAGGGCTTATTATTGTTAACAAAAGGGAAAACACTGATTGTTAACAACCAAGATGGAGACAATGAAGGTTGGATTGTTGCTAGCGCCCAGTTGATCAGGTGATTTTTTCGCTTCCAGGCCTTGTTATCTCGTCGGCCTCGAGATGACTACTTATGACGTTTTAACAATGTATGACGTTTCCGCGCTCAGGCTTTCTCTTTAAGGCTGGTTTCCATTTAGCGTCGGTTTGGCGTCTCGTCATGGGCGGCGTCCTATTTTGCAATCGTCCTGTGAGACGCGCCCTTATTAGCACGCGAGCGCGGTCGTTTTCCATTTAGCGACTTTCAACCGTTATCCTGACTCTGGTTTGATCTGATTGGTCGAGTCACTGCAAACAATTGTCGCTCTCTCAAGGTGATGGAAAAAGAGGATATCAACTAGTGATGTCAAGATCCGGATAATTCAAGATCCGGATATCCGGATCTTTTTTTCGGACCTAGGTCCGAGATCCGAGATCCGGATCTTTTTTTCGGATCTAGGTCCGAGATCCGAGATCCGGATCTTGGATCCGAGATCTGAGATCCGGATCTTGGGTCCGAGATCTGAGATCCGGATCTTGGATCCGAGATCCGAAATTCGGATCCTATATCAGGAAATTGTGTATATGCAAACTTTTTCTGAAAGCAGTTTATAAATGCTTTTATTAAGTGATAGCCTAGTCCTCTTAAGTCCTAATTAGTCTTAATACGCATCCAGCGAAAGGATCCGAAATCCGGATCCGATATCCGAGATCCGAAATCCGGATCCGAGATCCGAGATCCGAGATCCGGATCCGATATCCGAGATCCGAGATCCGAAATCCGGATCCAAGATCCGAGATCCGGATCCGGATCCGGATATTTCTAGATCCGAATCCGGATATTTTCAGATCCGGATCAGAGATCCGGATCCAACGGACATCACTAATATCAACCACTCCAATCACGTTCACGCTTTGAATTTATTACTATATCATTTTTACTTAATAAATAAATAAATGATTCACCAAATTTTTATAACCCGTTTATTAATAAATTCACGAGGGAAAAGTCGCGAGAACCCATGTCGGCAAACAGCAGCTACGCCAGCCATGATTCTCCATCTGAATCGGCGAAGACAACTACCCAGAATCCATAGCGAAGTAGATCGCACCTGATTGGCTAGATCAAAAAGACGCCTGAAAAAAACGCCTAAAATTCTAGCCATGCCAGATCTTGAAAACACGCGTGACCGACGCCGAACAGACGGTAATTGGAAAACGAGTGCGTTTTTCAAAAATTCCCAAAAAAGACGCAGACGCCTAACAAACGCCAAACCTACGCTAAATGGAAACCAGCCTTTAGGTGGTGTTGGCTATTGTCGCTATTGACACGGGAGCAGTACCGGGAATAGTGATGTTGTCGCGCAGTTGCCGCAGAGTGATGGTTATGTCCACTAGCGCTGTTCACGGTATCCGCCTATCGGTATAAGCTGACGTGCTTCTCCAGGCGCCAGAGCCTAATCTTCTGGCATGTGTACCTTCCTCTCGCCATTGCCTCCAGCATCGGCCTCCTGCGACACATGGACAGCAATCCGTCTGGTTGACCATCCAGCCTCGGAGAGGCCAATAATCCGATCTCGTTCAAAGTCCGTTAATTGCGTGAACCGTTGTCGTCGTCGCGTCATTGAGACCATTGTGCGGATTACAGTACTGTACGTTCACGAGGCAGATGCTTCCTCTTTACTGCATGGAACGCTCGCACAGGTGTCAACTGATGAGCCTATACAGGCACCCGAACACCCTGTATCAACCCAAATGGTCATGTCCCGTAAGCATGCATCTAATCGTTTACTAGTCGGAGGTAGACGAACCCCACTAAATATGATAACTCCTTGTTGGTGGGGCAATTTCATTGCAAATCAGTATGGTGATATGGCATACACGCTTTTTGCATAGGTGATATCTTACGATACCAAGTAGGAGCTCACTGAGCTCTCTGTTGAGCGATATTGCACTGTATGAATTACAAATGAATTCAATAAGGATATTTCAATTTGTACAGAGTGAATTTTAGGTACACCGACAAACTGCAGGGAGTGGTTCCTGACTGGAAATGGGATAAAAAAAAAAGTCATATTAACATGTGTCCGGAAATGGACGGTGCGTGTACAAATCGTCCTGTCCGTGTCTGATAGGTTTAAAGAGTTTACACAACCAAATCGGGATCAAATATAATAACTGCGATAGAAATCGGGAGTGTTCTCCTCTCGACTTTCTCGTATTCTCTTATAGGTTTTGCTACTGAAAAGAATTTTCGAGAATTTATTTTACTTAAAGTTATATAGTTTATATGAAAAATATTGATTATTCAGGTAAGGTACCAGTTCCGCTGGCACGATTTGGCTAAAATTTTATATACTGTATAATTCTCTTGTGGAATTATAAAGGATTGCATTTATAACCATTTAAAATGCTAGTTTTTATGAAAAATGTTAAATTAGTGTTCAGATAAAGTACCCCTTCCGCTTATGCGATTCGGCTGAAATTTGATATCTAGTTATTTTTCGTCATTATAAAGGCCTATACAAAATTTTGTTTTACTTTGAATTAAAGTCCTAATTTATATGAAGTAAATCGAATATGTGTTTACATAAAGTACCTCTTCCGGTCGATAGATTTTATCCAAAACTTGATGCAGATCTACGAATTTGGTGTAAGGACCACATACTAAATTTCATTCATCTACCATATTGCGTTTATAAGTTATCGTGTTCACACACAAGCGGACTGACAAATAGATAGACCTCGACATAATTCCAAAGATGTTTTATTTCAGTCTAAACTTCGAGATCCCTCAAAATCTCGCGGTCGCATTTTTTGACAATTACAATGCCTTCTATATGTATATTTCGTATTTATACGTGTAAACGTAAACATTTCAGCTGCAGTGTTTTTTTCGGCTGATTACCTTCAAGCAATATTACTATCCTTTACCTCTATTGTTAGCAAAATCACATATTCTTAGGCCTCGAGGAATATAGGCTCCTCGTTTTCGTATCTCAGTGCTTTTCACGTTTACTTTTACTTGAACTGCTATTTCTTCAGTCACCACAGTCACCATATCTGTAATATTCTTATTTACCAGTTAAAAACATAAAATTCATATATTCTATAATTTCAACAAAATATGCGATTCTTTATTATAGCGTGTTATTGTGCCATGCTTTGTTATGAAGTTTTTTCAAGAGGTCTTTGTATTTATTTATTTGGTATCATTTTGTTGGGTACAAAGCATCGCGTTCGAAGCTCTTATAATCCGTTTCGAATTACAAAACTAAATAAGTAAAAAAATAAAGGAAATATTCTCAGAAGGAGAGGGTAGCGAATGTAAACGATGAGAGGATTTTAAGCAAGAGGATAGCGAATATAAACGATGCAAAATGCTCTTTTGGAGAAGACGAGAGTCCGGAAGAAGAAAGATTAAAGAAAATAATAACATCGGACATGGAGGGAACTAATCTGAATAATTCCAAGAAGGGTAACGGCAAGCAATTTAAGATGAACATTAGGATCAAGAGAATAATTTAATTAGTCCAAGTTGGAATGAAGAGATTGTACCGAAACGGAAGACATAATCTTAAGACGCTTGGTTACATATGAAAAAGGCTCAGAACGTATGATTTAAAAAATCGAAAATTTTGTTGGTTTGCATCGAAAAAATGCTTAACAGTCACAGATTGATGGGTGGCCGTAATGATGGGAGAAACACTCATAAAAATTCCCCTAGAGTGAAAGGCATTTTGTACAACCAATAATCACTCAAGTAATGTGTATTTTTTGAGAATCATAGTTTGCACAAAATAAGAGTTAAATGAAGTCATCTGTCTGAACTAAAATTTTCTTAAAACGTTTAGAGATGTGAAAAGAACATCTACTTTGCATAAATTTAAGCAAGTTTTTATTGATCTCTTAGATCGGTTAAGGAATTATGATAACTTCACTTCAAATTTTCTTAAATTACACATATAACGAATAAATTAGAAACGTCTGTTTAATATTTTATTACGCCCTCATTTATCCGAAGTATAGCATGTATGCGGATTGGAGTTTAGCACTTATAAATCAATGGAATACACACGTTGCATTCCCTTATTTCTTGCAGGTTTTTCAAAAGGAACTTGCTATCGGATATGTCTTCCAACATGTCCCAAACATTCTTTATGAGAGAGATCTGGGCTCTGGAGCGGCCAGGGTAAATGACGGAAAGAGATTCTTTTATGTTTGTGCTCGCTAAATCACTGCTGAACCAACCGTCCACGATGAACAATAGCATTGTCTTCCAAGAAGAAGCCATCACTTCAAGGATAAAAATTCAGTATTGCAGAATGGATTGTCGCAACAATGTTCAAGTAGTCCGTCGAATGCACCCGACATTTCATGGATATCAGGAGATCTGTACAACACCAGCAGAAGAATCTAAATACCACGACACTGCCGCTCTAGGGCATGCAGGAGCCATTGCATCATGGGACTTCACCAAACATCTGCCTATCATCGTTACAAAATATCATGTATCGTAGTTATTATATAAGAAAATATAATAATAAATAAAACTGACCTAGCTGATCTGTGGATACCTTGATGCAGAGAGGAGACGTTGGATATCACTATTTCCACAATAAGTTCATTCATGTTTGTATAGTCACGATTTCCGTTCTGGACCCGATTCAATTCTCAGCGCATGGATTTGCTTGATATGGATCTGGAACAGCCTTTATTTAAAATCAATTGTCAATTATTACACAGTGGATGTCCTGTTTCTAAGTAAAAATCGTTTTAAAGGACTGCTGTCCGTTTATGATTGATAGTCTTTGAGCCACAGTTATCTCTTTCACATAAAAACTGGGATTTTCTTTTGCAACGGTTATTTTAACTCTGGAGACCGAGGTGGCCACTGCATTAAGGCGTTATCTGATGCATATGTACATTTTATCAAACATTAAGGTACCTTCATATTTCCTTGCGGTAATGAGTCTAAAAAAATCGGAGAGACTGTCGTTCTATCGACATAGGAATTTCCCTTCGCGTAGTTTTTATATGGTCAATTTCTAAAATGCTTGACGGGACTTATGAAAACAACTCTGTATATTATCAAAAGCATTTGTGACGTAAAAATGTTTCAACGGAAAAACGCCCTGTGAATAAGGACAGAAGTACGTATTTAAGACTGAGCTGTTCTGCCACGCAGTCATTAACTTTTACGCATGTAAGCCATGTAAACGTGAACTTTCCGAATTCCAGTATTGGCTGGCCAAGAATGTCATATACGTAAACTAATCATGTCATATTACACTGCAGGTGATGGAAGCAGGATAATGCAACGATGCTGAAAAAACTTCATGGATACCGCACAAACTGAAGGAACGAGGAAAGAAGAGCCCTAGACTAGTGAGTAACCTTAAAAACTGCATCTTCATTTACCATTTTCTTTGCTGCTGAAGTAGAAAATGCATCTGGCGGCTCAGTTAGTAACATAAAGATACACATAATTTACATTATTATGGCAGAGAAGCTGACTCTCTTGGAATTGGTGCTTTGACAGGGAACTAAGAAGTACAGTAGGGATTAAATTACTTGAGCGTCAGCATGAATAAGGCTACACGCTATCATAATCTACTCATTGCTGTACCCTGGGCTGATCAATGTAAATGAAATCATCGCTATCGCCTTCCATGGAAGCAATCCAGATAGCGAAATTATAAGAAAAAATCTTCAAAAGTCAATAACATAAAAGCCATGATTAGTGCCTATATTACATCAATCATAACTAAAATACCCTCGTATCTATTGTGAAAACTAGATAGAAAGCAAAACAAGCTGAGTGCAGGAGCATTTTACCTGCTGATGAAGATTTGTCATTGTTTTAATACTCCACTGATCTCTGCACGCGGTTAATGAAATCCATGGTCTTAAGCGACGTCTTCAGAAGAATGTTCTTTATAGTTTAATGAGTTCTTCAAGTTTTGTTTTCTAACATACTTTTTGTGATGGAAATAGGCTCCTCCAGATGATGTTCTGAGAAATTATTGTTGTTCATCAATAATATTCATTTGTCTTTCATAAAAATCTCTATGTCCATTCAAATCTTCCTGTCTTAACTTGCGTACGTCTTAAGTCGTCTATCTTTTCAATATTTTCCGAACGAAATTGCAAATCCATGTGGGGAAATCCGTTTCACATTTCTATATGCAAATGTACAGAGTTAAATCTTATGGAGTTAAACTAAATTATCAGTATAAAGTCTTCACGTAATTCTCAATTTATGTGAACGGCTGGGATTCTTCTTATTTACATTTGATGTTTGTTGTCTTGAAGTTGTTACCAAATTTAAAATAAATTTGGCGTCTTGGAATCTTTTCTGTGGTTGTTGAAATAAGGCCTAAACTCATCTTGCATCGTATCTTACTTGAAAAAATTCATCTTCTTAGAAAAGAAAAAAAAACAACACTTAACAATAAATGCACGTGCTCTTTTACCCGGCGCTCCGTGTTCATTTAATGCTTTCAACTATTTAATTAAACACCGAGTGAAACACTCTCTAATAAGAGACATAAATGGAAACATTTTAAACTATTAGATACTGCTGGACGCTTGTCTAAAATTTTAATGTAAGAAAGAACTCAAAAGTAGGTAACAATTAAAAACACAATTACATTTGTCACAGCTCTTATTAACAAAGCTACATACACAGATTAACCCTTCCCCCACTGCTTTCATTCAATTACAATAATCCCTCGTTATCCACGAGGATTTCGTTCCCGAAAACCCCCGCGTATACTGAATTCGCGGATAACGGGATCAAAGCCTTATGAGAAAACGGGGGTTAGAGATGTCAAGCTGCCAGTCGACTCAAAATTAAAGGGGATTGTTATTTACTTTTATCATGATGGCCTCTTCGTTTTTCTTTATCGTGAGAACAGTGGATTCGTCTACTCCAAATATTCGACCGACATCAGTATTGTCTAGAACTTTCAATTTATTTTCAAGCTATGAAACCTTTCTTGCTCGTTTTTCGCAAAGTGGATTGTCCCTGTTTTTCTGAATAAAATTTCCAACGTGAGCAGAAGAAAATTCCCTAAAACACAGCAAGCGAATAGGGGAACACCTATTAGGATAAAAATAAATCAGGACAAACCGCGGATACGCGAATTTCCCATCGCGTATAAAGGGGTAGTGCAACCATGCAGACATGATATGATACGGAAACCATGCAGACATGATATGATACGGATACATGAAACCGCGGATGGTGAGATTATGGTTACACAATAAAGAAAAATCGGGCGTGGCCCAATCAATTTCCCATCTCAATTACAACACAGTAAAACTTAACAATGGTAAACAATTGAAATCGGATATTTAAATAGGTATGTCCGATTTTTCTTTCGTTGGAGAGGGTATACAGAGTCCGCCAAAATAATGTAGACATACTTTAAGGAAAGAAAACAATTTATTATGTGTTTGTTTTACATTTAAATACTGATCACACTTTTAGTACTGTCTTCAGTTAAGCACATGGTTACTTTAGATGTTCAAAATGTTGGCCGTTGGCGGCAGACACATAAAGGGACGACGAGCGGTCGCCGCAGCTACGTCGGTCAATGTTTCAATGGAGATCGCTGCACATGCCGAAGATCCTCCAGGGTGTGCGGTTTACCTCGATACACTTGATATTTCAGTTCCCCGCAAGAAAAAGTTCATAGATGTTAGATCTGAAGACTGTGGACTCCAGTGGCAGTCGCGTCAAAGAAAAAGGGTCCTACTATGCCCACATCACACATGAAACCCCTGGTGATTGACAATCTCAATATCCCGAGATATAAATAATGGAAAAAGCGAAAACACTAATCCACATCAATTCTTTTTATTTCCTCAGATCCTTCATCAGTGAGTCAATCTTTTGTGAAATTCGAAATGCGCATCTGAGGAAATAAAAAGAATTGATGTGGATTAGTGTTTTCGTTTTTTACATTATTTATCCGTCGGTATCCACAGTTTCGGCAATTATTCCTGTATCCCGAGATAGTCTGACAAAGAGTGTATATATTTATTCGCGGACTCTGTATGTTAGCAGTGGTATTCTAACACTCTGTACAAAAATACTCAATTGTCTTTACACTGAAGAGGACACCCAGTTATGCAACACTGCTTATTAATATGGATGATACGTACAAGAGGTAAACCACAAAATGGAGTCCTGGGAGAGATACAAAAATAGGTCACAGTTAATAAATTTACTCTAAACGCCCGAGCGGTATGAACAAGTTATCTACCATCTACCTTTGAAAAGACCATTAGAAATTGAATACCTGTGGTGGTGGTGAATGCATTCGTTATTTACTATATTTCTAATATCTAGGCCTTAATGGCAGCCATTAATATTCTTTGCCAATGGAGAAATTACCGATTTTCGGTATTTTTGCTAACTCTTCTTCAAGCCCTGACCACTACTAGATGTGTTTTTCTCTCACTAAATCATCTCAGACGTGTTTTCATTCATCTCAGACGTTCTATAGGGTTGAAGTCGGGACACTGAGCTGGCCAATCCATATTCTGAGCTTTATAGGTGCTAACTGCTTGGGTTTTGGCTATATGCACTATCTCGCCGGGTCCTTGACCGAAGTTCTGCTACAATAAAAAAAAAGGCGTATAATTGTGCAGAATTCAGAAGACTTGAGTGTTCGTGATTTCGTCAATTTTAACGAGTGGATTAACACGATCACGCTAGTAGTAAGCGGGAAAATACACTCCAGTAAATGTCGTATGCCGATCGTCTGATGGAGAAAGATTGAGCGTGATTCCACAGTCAAAAGAAACAAAAAAAAAGATTGTTTCTCTTGACTATGGTGACTCGTTGCTCCGCATCGTTTCATTCCATTATTGCACTGGTTATCAAAATCCTTCCTTATACTAGACAGGACGTCGTTTCGCATTGACAATGGTGATTTCTTGCTTATATTTAACGTGATTTTTGAACCTAGAACATGGAGCTCCCGACAAATCATCATATGACTGATAGTGGATCCCGCCGCTTCCTGAAAATATTTCCGTAGTTGCTCTGCTGTGATACTCCGATATTGACAAACCAATCAGATAGGATACGTCGGTCTCACTCGGTCAGGATGTGTGCTTTACCACCCCAAGACATCTTATTTCCGCTACAATTTTGGAAAATATCATTCAGTATTGATTTAGGGCAGGTTCATCTTAAAGCTTGTCCCTTGGTTGCTTGAACGGGAAATATTCAGTTGTTACAACAAATAAAATCTTTCAAATCTCCGTGATCTCAATAGATGTATATATGGAAAGCAAGGAGGAATAGACAAATTTTACGAATGTTCGGTTTCAAATGATCATTCCGTGTACTCAGGCAATGGAATGAATGTTTTCAATCCCCTGGAGATCACTTTAGAATCTTGAATTACATTTCATTTGATCACTTTTTATAGGAAGTTGAATAGCTGTGAATTAAAAATTTTCGATTTAGTGACTCACTATTAGAGTTTAATACAGGGTGATTCAGTCAATTTCTGACCATTTCAGTACTTCGCCACGTCGTGGTTTACTACAGCCCTTCTTCAATGGATAGGCGGCGAACAGATTTTTTGGTAGGGGAATCGACCAACCTTGTGCGAACATTTTCGACAACTTTGGCCGTTCGAACACGAGCTTCGCTCCCGCCTTGTTTCTACACATCCAGTGGCACGAAATTGCTTGACAAAATCCATGATTGCTTGCCTGCCTGGTGCGTCTCGACACTTATACTCCTTCCGGAACTTTCTTTGCACGGTTACAGGTGATTTTGTCTCGAAATACCATTCGACAACCTTGCATTTCTGCTCTGTTGATAAAGCGGGCGCCATTTTTCAACAATACGATTTTCATGCAGCGCCGTTGCAACAATGCAAACTCCAACTATTTAGAAATTCGATATGGCGCTCATATTTTTTCAATTGTTTATCCCTAATGCACGTCATTCGAGTGAAATGGTCAGAAATTGATTGAATCACCCGGTAATAGAAGATATAAATTTATTTTTAATCTTTTCAAAAATAATAAAATTTTGTTTAGTAAACAAGTTTCTGCTCCCATATATTGAAAGTAGCTTTGAAGAGCCAAAGAAGATAAAGTTGATCATTTTCAGGAATCACTGTCTCAGCAGTTTCTCTCTTCATCTCGTTGACTTTTCTTTATAAGTATAATTTTAAAGATGTGTATAAATCCCGGCTATCTTTTAATCCTCCCTGGAGATCCTCACAGCGATCATAAAGTACAGTTTCTTGATCAAAACTTCCCATTGAAGAAAGCTTTAAAAACGTGGAAAGCTAATAAGGGCAATAACAAATGTCTTTTTCAAAATAACATAAACCAGTTTATGGGCTTTTCTGTTCATCGAACCGGAGAACCTTTGACCTTTTAAAGGACTAAGTTTGCCGTTTCGCCCTAAAGGATAGAATAGGACATTCGGAAGTTTTAGATGGTTTTTTAAAGTGAGCTATTAAAAATTTATCATCCTATTTGTAGTCGCGACTCTCAAAAGTGATGATGACGAATGCCGACGCACACCGACTCGTTTGCGACAATTTGTGTGGAGACGACGTATTAAATCTTAAAGTGGCACAATAATTCTACCCTCTGATGCGCGGTGTTTATTTCATTCGATTAAGTCACGCAAATAAGCTCTCCATGTTTTTCTTTATCTTCTTGATTCTAGAAAAGAATATTAAATCGGAATATATTAGCCATTCAGTTATAGATTTGATGCCAAGTTAAGTTTTGAAATAAGTAACGTGTTGCTGAAATATTAAAAAAAAGCAACTGAAATTCGTTTTTCTTATTTATGCACAAAATATATCCAATTTTTTTATAATTCTAGATAACTGTTCATTTTTCAATAAATTTATTATCCTTTTCAATAAGCATTCAAAGCGACATTTGAAAAAATCGTGCTTTCACGTCACGTGAGGATATCAAATATTAATGGAAAACAAAAAGATTACTTTAATTTCTATTAAAGAGTGATAAAGTATTTTTTGAATTAGTTGAGGAATATGGCCTAAGTCAGGCATCCCTTTTGATACGCATCTATATTTTAGTGATCTGGTTAATCAAGTTATTTTATCACAAAACCTCCGGAGTTGTTTAATACGAGAGGAAATCAAAAAGTAATTGAGTAAATTTTTCACAGCAAAACAGTCATATATTTGCAAAAATCATTATATACATTTTGAACGAAGAACATTGAACTACTTCTCTAAATAACAAACCATTCACATTTAAGCATCTGCCCCAACGTGAGACCACCTTTTCGATACCCATAGCGTGAAATTCGTTGGGCTGGGAGCGAAGCATGACCGCACAGCTGTTTTCACCTCATTGTCGCTCTGGAAGCGTGTGCTAGCAAGGTGTTGCGTTAGAGGTCCGAACAGGTGAAAGTCCGAGGGCGCCAGATCTGGACTCGAGGCTGGATGGCGTAAGACTTCCCACTTCCAGGACTGCAGTTTTTGTAACACTGATGCAACATGGGGACGCGTAATGTCATGCAGAATTACTGACCTCGTCCCTAGCCTTCTGCGGACGATTTCGGCGCAGAGCAGCTCATAAACGATCTTATGCGGCATAATAAGCAGAACCGTTTCTCCTTTGGCCAGAAAATCAGCAAGAAGAACATCCTGGCTGTCCCAGAAAACAGTAACCATGACCTTTCCTGCGGAAGTATATTGTCTTGAATTTTTTGAAGGGGGAAGACTCAGTGTGTTTCCACACCATACTCTGTCGCTTCATTTCGGGGGTGTAATGAAACGTCCACTTTTCATCACTGGTGTCCCTCCGGGGTGTACCGAAGCAAATGCTCCAAACTATATGCCATTCCATTCTCTATGTGCACTGGTATGAGCTGCCTAGGGACCTATCTCGCTGACACTTTCCGAAACTTAAGGTCTTAGTGGACAATGTGGTGTGCAGGTCCGTAGAAAATATCCATTTCCAGTGCCATTGCTTGGATCGTTATCACCGGTCTCGCTGAATCACTGCATTCACGGCATCAATTTTCACGGCCGTCCAGAACGTGGTACATCGAGAATATTTTCGCGCTCCGCTGTGAACTTGGCACACCAGTTGCGCACATTTGTCAATGTTATGAACGTGTCACCATACGTTGCGCAGAACTCGCGATGGATTTCAGAAAGCTTTTGCCTATTTGACCACAGAAACCTGACCACACTCGGATCTCCACAGTTTCGAACGTCTCCAGCTTATCACATTTTGGAACAGCTGTAGCTCTGCATACGAGTTGTGTACAAAAAGTATCGGACTTTTGGCCGGGAAAACTAAAGTTATTCACCTGTAGGATTTAAACATTAATCCCCTTCAAAGTATTGGGATTGCACACACACTTTTCCCAGCGCTCCCGCCATTGTTAGAAACATCTTTGAAAGGCCTGTTTGGGAATGGCGGACAGCTCTGCCGTCGTTTTCTGCATAATGTCTTCTCGGACTGAAATCGGGTTCTTTCAGCGGCGTTTTGAGCCAAAAGTCACATGGAGCCATGTCAGGGGAGAAAAGAGTGCTGTGTTTGACCATGCGATGAATGGGCGGGTGCGTTGTCGTAATCGAGTGAACAAGTTCCTGTTGCCCAAAGGTCGGGTCGTTTCCGTTGTACAGCATCACGAAAGCGACGAAGGACCATCAGATAATGCTCATTGTTGATGGTTTGGTCTTTCGAGAAAATCGAAAAACGGACAGGCGTGTACTACATTCACTCCTCTCAAGATGCCAGGCGGATGAAGGTCACCTACACCTCGTCGCCAAAGGAGAAAACCCGCGGTTCATTTGTTTAGGCAGTAAAAATAAAGATTCGATACTTTTTGAAACACCTCGTGTACGCCTTCCGTCTCTCGGGGTTATGGAAAATTACATGTTGTCAGATCGCCGAGCGCCGACGGAGAGAGAGAAGAAAAAAATCGGCGATCCAACTCGGAAGAGCAATGGAGGGGGAGAAGGAAGTAAACGAGAGAAAAAGTTAAAAAGTCAAAGCTTAATACCGGAAAAAGAAAATAGATCGGGCGAAGGAAATGAAGGAAGCAGAAAGCGACAATCGAGAAAACGATTGGAAGAAAAAGAAGACATGCAAATTAGAAGGCGGAATAAAAAGCCAGAGCAAAGGACAGAGAGAGAGAGAGAGAGAGAGCGTTGGAAACCGATGACGGACGAAGGAAGGAGTACCAAGACCGATCTTGAATAGACCTGTAGTGATTGTGTGAGTGAGTGACTTTGTTTTATTGAATTTAAAAATTATTCACGCCGCAACCAACCATCCAACGCGTGCGTGAGTAATATTGTGACTTTTGTGACCCTCCCCCCGGCGACCCCGGGGGAGGTTTCACCCCCCCCCTCTGTGAACTTATTTTTTGTGACTTTTAATTATGGACCGTATGGTCATGTTGATGGCGGACGGGCCTTTTTCCATCGCCACGTTTATGAAGGCGTTGTACTCCAAATCCGGAGTACCGCCGGTTTTAGCATCTGAAGACCCTTCCATCTTGGTGTTGCAGAGACTCTCCTCTACGGAGTGCTCTGCAAATCAAGTGCAATTGCGGATCGCATCGTCGATGTGGAGTGCGTGAAAGTTGGCAACACCACCGTCAACTTCTATCATGCGGACCCTGGCCACCTCACAGTCCACGTCAGGGGAATTTCGCCGTTGTTGTCCATGGCTTATATCCGAAATTTTATGTCGGAGTTTGGGGAAGTGCTCGGTATTTATCGTCCCGAGCACGCAGATACTCCCCGACTCCAGAACGGCGACATATATTTCGATATGAGGCTGGACAAAGACATTCCAGATTCCCTTATTTTGCATGGAGAACGTGTCTTCGTGTATTATAAGGAGATGAGGCAGTGCTGCTGGTACTGCAAGAAATCTTCTCATGTCAGGAGAGATTGCCCTCTCCTGAAAAAGTGTGTGAAATGTTCACGCTTGGTGGGCAGATACCATCGTCGCCCGGAGAAGATTGACAGAAGTGCCGCAGCAGTTACGTCAACGCCTCTTCCATCACCGAAGATGACAACAGTAGACCATGTTGCAGAGCCACAACGACCGGCCCAGCCCGTATTGTCTCCACGCACGTCGCGGGCCGTTTCACCTGAGCCATCTTTGCCTCCACTACCAACTGAAGACGAGCAGGGATTAGTGCCGCCGTCATCACTCCCTCCGTCTTCAGAGGAAGCGTCTCTGCCACTACCAACTGAAGCGACGTCGTGATGGATGAAGAAGTGGTCTCTGCTGAGGAAGACGTCGAAGCCCCATTGGGTGATGTTTCGACGCCTTTGGAGGAGGAATTTCCAGCTCTCCCTCCTCCATCTCTACCAGCGTCACAGCCAGTGGGAGTCACCCGTCTGTCGTCGGTATTTCCTGTGTCATCTTCGGCTCCAACGGCGATCATCTCCACATCGACGCAGCCGGAAGGGCGTACGGAGAGCAAGTCTCCCCGTAAAAAGAAGAACCGCCATCGTAGCAGAAGGGACAAGAAGGCATCATCATCGTCTGAGAGGGACGGCAGTGTGAGTGGCCGCCATAGTTCCTCTCATCGGACACGCTCACCGCTTCGAAGGACTGCTGAGCCACATTCGTCGTCGAAGACGGACCAGCCTCCATCGAAGTTAGGTCAGCCTCCTCCATCTAAATCCTCTGAATGAAGGTCATCTCGCTGAACATACGTTCCCTGGGTTCCCATTTTAAGCAATCGGTATTATTAACTTTTATTGCTCTGTACCGGCCAGATATTCTTCTTCTGCAGGAGGTTAAATTAGCTTCCTCGCAGAAAGGTTACAATCTACCTGGCCTTCGCAGTCAATTTCTTAGTGCGCAATTTTTTATAAACTCATCTTCACCTGTTGGACAAGGGGTTGTTACAATCATCTTTAACCCTTCCATTCAGGTGTCGAACTGTATTTATGACTGCGAGTGCAGAGTAATTTCGTTAGACATTTTATCATCAGGTGTGACTTTCCGATAGCTTAATGTATATGCGCCATGTGGAAGAGCAGAGAAACAGACTTTTTTCGACGATATTAACTTTTATTTGTGTTCTACTGTGCCTGTGGTGATTGCTGGCGACTTCAACTGCCATCCAGACGATGATAACAACTTTTCGTCTGGACATGTGCATCATTTATGTCAGCAAAATGCATTATTCGACCTATGGACACGCCAGTCACAGAGTAATCATCCGGGGTTCACTTACCATCAAGGACCTCTTGTGTCATCTAGACTCGACCTATTTTTGATCGATAATGCTTTTGCTGGCTCACCTGGACAGATGGAGGTTATTCCTTGTTCTTTCTCTGACCACAGTGCCA
This sequence comes from Rhysida immarginata, assembly GCA_023313115.1. NCBI lineage: Eukaryota > Metazoa > Arthropoda > Chilopoda > Scolopendromorpha > Scolopendridae > Rhysida > Rhysida immarginata. The sequence goes on along the minus strand of JAHWFO010028400.1, from coordinate 392,942 downwards.
TCATGGAAACCTCCATCTTCAGCTTGTGCCGCAGGTAGTGCTTCAAATAAAAACCGGTTCCTGAATGTTTCTCTGCTCGACAACAAGGAATACTGGGAAATGTTTGTTCAGTTTGTGGAAAAGCATCTCCACAATGTGTCTCCTACTCTTGCTTCGTGGCTTGTTTTCAAAGACAAAATCAAACGATTTTTTAGGAAGATTGGGATTGATGCTGCGATGCGCCGCCGTCATCATCTCCTTATGCTCCAAGAAATTCTCCGGCTCCTCCGAAATTCCACCCCTAAGGAGGAGTTTGCGACCGATATTCGTCAGGTGAAGAGCGAAATCAACGCTCTGATCCGAAAAGCATCTGGCGCAGCGCTCAGAGCCAAAATCACCTGGGCTGCTGACGTCAGAAATATGTCATCGGCCGCATTCGCTGAGGAGAGACAACGAGCCAACGCTTAAAAATGTCGCCGTTTAGTAGTAGGAGGTATGGAAGTGGATGCTGATTCTGATATCTTATCAGCTTTCCACTCCCATTTTTCATTCGTCTTTAGTCACCCAATCTTCCCATCAGATGTCACGGACAATTGGATTAAGTCACTACGACCTTTTTCAGAGGATTCCGATGCCTTCATTACACGTCCCTTCACCGAAGACGAAGTCAAGAAGTTCCTGTCAGCGGACGGCCGTCATCAGTCCAGCCCGGGTATGGATGGCATTCCATACTCTTTTTACAATGCGACATGGAAACTTCTTGGCCCTTTCTTGGTTCAAGTGCTGAATTCGATCATCAAAGATCCTTCCTCCATCACAGCAGAGTTCACTGTGGGGAAAATCATCCTGCTCCCTAAAGTGCTGAATCCAGAGCTCGTCACCCAGTGGAGGCCTATAACCCTTCTTAACACGGATTATAAGGTCTTCACTGGCGTCTTCCAATCAAGACATAAAATTTACGCCGACGAATTCATCAACCCCGGACAATCCTGCTCTATTCCATCTCGCAGGATGTCGGACAATTTAATCACCATTCGGTGCGTGATGGAGGAAGCCTATGCACGCCATCAAACTCTTGCTGTGTTAAGCCTTGACCAAGAGAAGGCTTTTGACAAAGTGAATCACTTATTTCTCTTCAAAGTGTTCCGTCATCTTCGTCTTCGGGCTTTTGCTACGATTATCTCCGTTCTCTACGATTCGGCCACATCATGCGTGGCGATTAATGGTTCCACATCTTCCACCTTCGAACTCTTAAAAGGTGTCAGGCAGGGATGTCCATTATCCCCCCTCCTGTACATTTTTTACCTGGAACCATTACTACAGTTTTTGAATCGCCACCAAGATGTTCGAGGATATGATCTACCAGCCGCATCCATTAACATCAGGACGCTGGCTTATGCAGATGACGTAGAGCTTTTTGCGTCTGATTCATATTCCTTGAGCATCTATAAAGAGACCTTTGATCGCTTTAGTACTTCGACGGGGAGTTCCATCAACCTCTCAAGTCTAAAGGCATTGCTATTGGGAACTTGTCTGTGGACTATCTTAAAACTTTTCCAATAACTTGGTGTGACCGAATCGTGGGGCTAGGATATGTCTTCTCTTTTCTACCTACTATGGACTCTATGCACTGGCAACAAGTGATTGAGAAGTGCATCGCTCGCCTTGACAGAAACTTCCGGTTTCCAACTTCAATGTTTGTCAAGGTGAGGTTTATAAAGACACATGTGCTTGCAGTGTTAACATCTAAATGCCTATTCCCCTTGCCTTCTTACAAAGACCTTCAGAGACTGCGTAGTGCGATGGTGAGCTGTGTGTGGGGAATGTCTGCTCAGCAACGTCATCCAGTGCGAGCCTCATTCATATTTACTCCCTTCGAGAGAGGTGGCTTAGGTTTACCCGAGATCAAACGATATCTTATTGCTGCCAGACTGGCTGCAATGATACGGGTATTCCTTTTTCCTCCCCCCATGTGGGCGAATTTTGTTTTTTCGCATCTACGGTTTTTCTTCAAGGTGAATAGGCTTCCATCACCTCCCTTGTTGCCAGTGGTTACTTATCATCGTCGTCCAAACCTGTACAAGACTTTCACCACCTATATTGTGACTTTTTTGCCCATGTTGCGCCGTCTGGATCCACAAGAGTGGGGCTCATTACGCCTATCGTGGTTCTTCCAGCAGTCCGACCCAGGGGAGAGAACTGACATCCTTAAGTTCTTCCCTAATTATCCGTGGGCAGCAGTCCTAAAGCTACTGAAATCCTTTGCTTTCGAGCGTACATTATTTAATTATGAATGGCGACTGTTGCATCACTGATTTCACTCTCTTACACAACTTCATCAGTGGCGAGTGGTCGAGTCTGCTGGATGTTTGTTCTGCGGCGCTGACGAGACGGTCAGCCATATTTTCTACGACTGCCCGTTTGCGAAATCGATCTGGGATCGTTTGAAGCAGCACTACGGGCTGGTGCATTTTTCGTATCAGTCTGTGCGCTTCTTCTTGAACGATTCCACCGGCGAGGTATTGAATCCGGACCTAGCTCTGGCGATCGCCTTCATTAATAAAGAACTTTGGCTGGCCCGTGTAAGTCGATCGCTAGGTCATCCTCCATCACTCACAGCTGTAAGAAAGTGGCCATTCAACTCCGATTTTTCCTTCTTCTTGAATGGTCTAAGCTAGGTCCGTCTTCGTTTAAGAAACGCTTTTCAACATCCAAGTGTTTATGCGAGGTCATCGGAGGAGACCAGACTTTCCACCTCAATTTTCCGATGGTCTTTTGATACTTCGTCGGTAACGAACGGGCCTCGTTTTTGAGGCGTTTGAATAAGTTGCGCAGTCCTTAATCGGACTGCTAGACACTTACAGCATGTGCGCCTAGACGCCTAGAAATTTTAAGATCCCAGTTTAGGCGTCTGCTGAGGCAACACCATCTGCCTTAGCTCCAACAGCAGGAACGAGGACCATGACCGATATCTCTGCAGACGACCTATCTCCAAGACTTCTGCTGGGGACTTCGCCTCTAGCAAGATTCGCTCGGTAAGGGAGAGGAACCAATACGAGCCACGGGGAAGGAATCACTCAGCCGAATTCGGATGTGCTAGCGGGGCCGCCAGCAAGGAGAACGGGAGCCTGAGAAACGTTCTGACGAATCGCCCTTATTCTCACCGTCGCCCGAGGTTCTACCGACGGACAAGCGAGAGGAACGTGAGCCCGAAACGCGTTCCAAGGAATCGGCCATATCCCTGCCGTCGCCGGAGGTCCTATCAACAAGCAAGTGAGAGACAAGACTTCGCCTCTCAGGATACTTGCTCTGGAAAGAAGAGGGACCGATACGAGCAACTGAGAAGGACTCTCTCAGCGGAATTCGAATGTGCTAGCGTGGGCGCCAGCCAGGTGAACGTGAGCCCGAGAAGCGTTCTGACGAATCGGCCATATTCTTGCAGTCATCCGAATTCATATCGACAGGCAAGTGAGAGACAATTTTTGATTAATGATCGTACTTTCCTCAATTCCCATACTAGTGCCCACGGAACCGAAAGGTGCACTGACGCCCGGATCGAGTGCAACTACGGACCACTAAACGCCTCGCAGGGCGAGGAGGACCAGGGGACCTCTAACGCCCAAAATTTGAGAGATACAAGAGAGACTGCCACGGACAACGCAGCGTCTACTTCACGATTCTCTACAGGCCCCGATAAGCTGGACTCTGCCACGGGGACTACAGCCCAGCGGCCGACATGTGAAGAGATCGGAAAGGACGTTTCGCACCACGACAGCGTGCCGACTTCAGATCGCACTCTTGCATGCAAAGGTGACCCCCTTGACCTGAAGGGACCCCGACATTCCGACAACAAGCCCAGCCCTTCGTGCTCCAAGGACGATAGAGAGCACGAAGTCACGCCGTCATACGAGACTGCCAGTGTCCCAGCCGACCCGGAGATTGACGCCATAGGCACTGCAAGCGCGCTCTGCGGCGAGAGCTCTCAACGCGAGCCATGCTTGGGATACAGTGGCCTACAGCTTTTATACTTCAGATAAAAACTTAATCTATTTACTTTAAGCTGCGTTAAGTAATTAATTTCAACTCTTCTTAAAGCTAGAAATTAGGCTATTCTAAAATAAGCCAGTTGCTTAGGCAAGAAACAATTTCTTCTTATTCAAGCCTTTTTTCTAATCGGCTATTTATCTTTCCCCAACGCAGTCACCCAAGGGACCTACCAAACGCCGTGTGGGTCGCCGTTAACGGAATCTACGGTGCCACGGTTTGATCATTGGTTATCGCAACGCTGGACGGAAGTAAGGATCGAGGCCCGACTGCCCCTACCGATCACGTCTGCCCGTGCGATATCAAGAAAGGTCAACGCCTTCTTCGCATCTGCCCAGCTGTTATAAGTTTACCGGACTTGACATTGCATCATCTAAATCCTGGAATTGACTTTGTATTTATTTATTGTTATGCACATAATTGGAAATGTTTATTAAACTTTCCTCTCAAATTATATTATTTGTTTCCGTACGCCTCCTTTTTCTTTCCACGACATTCATCCAATTTACTTTTTAAAGCAAATAATTTTTACTCGATTAAATAGTCGTGAAACATGCTCTTCAAAATGTACTCGTATATAATGATTTTTGCAAATACCTGACGGTTTTGCTGTGGAAAATGTACTCAATTATTTTTTGATTTCTCCTCGTAAAAAAAAATCCGCTCTCTTTCAAAGATTAGAAATACGACTATATGTGAGAACAATTATGATTCTATTCTTAAATTATAGTGCCTTCTTTTGGACAAACATGACTGCTAATTTAAAACGATTTTGGGCAGCTTATAAACGCGTGATTCGGAGAGTTTTAAATTGGATAAATTGTATTCAATTACTTGAAACAGCGCCTGCTATTTTGTGTAGAAGAAAGTGTCTGCGTGATATTTGTTATTTGTGAGTTGATGTTAAGTTATCACTGCGTAACTAAGATTTCCACGGTGACAGTGTTTGCCGTATATATATTGTTAAGAAGAAAAAATACCAACCTTAGCAACAATACACAAAATAGGTTTCATCAGTGAATTTTCTAGTGCGATTAAAAATTTTAATCATCCTGCAGCAAACATTAACGTTTGGATTATCTTACGAGATACCTATATAAATTGGATAAACTGGAAATCACACTTCAATAATACATATAATAATTTTGGTGTTAAACAGGGAAGGAAAAATTCCGCGGACTCGAACTAGAGACCATCTAAGATCGTGCCATACATACACCAATTTGGAATGACTTTCCTTCGGAAGCATGACAATTACGTTTTAATTTATTGCAACGACCATTACTGTATAAATAAATCTTATCAAACCAACTGTTAGAACGCTAAGTGAATTTGTCGTTTTAAGAGTGTATTTAAAATATTTTTAGTTTATATCTTTACTACTCCCGTGAAGTATTGAAATAAACGTAAATAAAACAGTACGTTCTTCAGAATATACTTCTCAACCCATATTGAATATAACGGTTGGTGATTTTTGTCATTGATGACTTGAACTGGCGCCTGATTGAAAATTGGTTTATTATTACTTTTTTATTAATATTAGTTATTACTAAATCTACTAATATTTAATCTATGGTAATTTGTTTAATTTAAGTTTCAGGTGATATTGTAATAGATGATTTATAATTAAATTTCTTGATTCTGTACGGTGCCCAGGGGAGCCTACTAGTCGGTCTTGTACCATACCAGCTCCCTTTGGGCATCTTTTATATTTTTGTATTAATAATTTAATTCAATTAAATAAATAAAAAATAATAATAATAGTAATAATAATAAGAGGATGGAGGCTTCAAATTGGAAGAACAAGATCACATTGCTGCTATGGAAATCGGTGAATATTACTATTATCTAGGATTTAAACAAGCCAGTCTTATGGATCAAAATCACATAAAAAGCACACACATAAATCACACTTAAATTCCAAATATTTAACCAAGGTCATCAATACGTGCGCCGCCCCAATACTCTCCTACTCCTTTGGGGTCATACAGTGGACGGACACAGATCTTGAGGGACTTGAAAGGAAATCACGTAAAACTGCTTAAAAAGCACAGAAAACATCACCCACATACAGCTCTAGAAAGACTTACTCTGCCTCGTTCAAAGAAAGGTAGATATTTTATTGACATAAGAGATCTTCACCACAAACAGATTCAGTCACTCGGAGAATTCTGTTACCATTGCACAAAGCAATCTGCGTGGCTGATACAAAATAAACACCTTTATCGCAGAACACTCACATCATTTCCTACAACATGCATTAAACTGCAATCATAGCTGGGAAAGCAACTCCCTGGTAGATATCCTTCTGACTTCAACCAACCGCACGTCGACAGAAAAGCGCCGACGTTTCATTTAGTGAAGGGAGTCTCCTTGGAGAAACTGAAGGTACTATAAATGCCAGGGGCAGCCGTAGCCCAGTTGTCTCGCCTTGCTCAATGCAATGGTGGAGTTAAGCAACCTTGGGCGCGGCTAATCACAGGTTGGGTGACCACCTGGAAATTTCCATCTCCCCCCGCGCTTCGGAGGGCACGTAAAGCCGTCGGTCCCGGCTGCTGCGACCATCATACAGCAGTCGTTAAGATTTAGGGATGGCGCAAAACTCCCTCGAAGGAGTAAGTGCCACAGACAATCTACCCTCTGTACCAGATAAACGATAAACTATAAATGTCATACAAGACAAGGTTATTTTCATGAAAAATTACAGAAAACACATTATCAAAGATTCAACTACTGGAGCTTGCAGAAAATGCCATATCGCAGAGGAAACCATCCAACACACTCAAATCCATTTGATGCTTGATACTTCCATTAAGGATAACTTCCATTACAAGTAATGGTGTAATATATGAAAGATTCAATAAAAAATAATTTGCATAAGAAAAGGCTTTGATAGCTGATTGTAAATTTTTGAATCTGATGAGAGGGTGACTGTAAATGTTTGCCCTTGGCTTTGAAATTTTTAACGTGTAATATTTTACAGGTGTACTTTTCAATAAATTAAGTGAATGTGAATAATTAATGGGTAATAACTAAGATTGAATTTTTTCTTTGATTGTTTAATTTTGAAATAAAAGTTTTGCAAGTAAAAATTCTGGTGATCGTAAATTTTTGCATTTGGCTTGTACGTATATTGCAGGCTATTTGTAATTTGTAGGAGCGTCTACCCTTATTTTATAATTATTTATTAACGAAACTGTAAGATTAACGTGACAAACTCAACAAAGGAGTAAAAATATTTATACAGAAAACTTTGTGATTAAAGCAAAACAGGCGAATCCGACACAAAACAACTTTACAGATCAAAATTTGTTTAAAAACTAACCTAAAGTTTTAAACAATGTTAATTTCAAATAGTGTACTCCAATCGACTATTATAATTATAAAAATCTATAATACATTTTCTGGTGCAGCCATGCTTGAGCGTATTTTCAAATTTAAAGGAAAAAATTACAGCCATCTTTTAGCCATTTACCGACACGTTAAATAATGCCAGCATGAAGTTAAGACTTAATAAATCTCGATGAACTGAATTCTCTGTATATGTTAATTTACTAATCTCTGATCTTTGTATTAATTTCATAAATCATTTCTTAGAAAGCGCTTCCGAATAAGTGTCAGAACTGGCGCATTAATTTTCCCGTTAAGAAAATCGAACAAAAGCCATTTTTCTCCATTTTTTTTCTTTTTTTTGTCGAGTATTTATCAAACGACTCATCCTCTGCATTTTTTTTCTCTAAATAAACACAACAAAGAATCCCGTCCCCTTTAGAATTTATGATGAATAATTCTGCAGAGTTAATGCAGAACAAACCTTTTAGTAGATGACGCCATAAGCTTTTATCACCATCACCACGGCCGTTCTCCGACATTGTTTCGTGACAATTCCATTAGAAAGCGTCACGGAAACACCGCAATACACTTTGCGTCTCCATAACATGACGCTTTTTATTACAATGGTCTATAGGAAATGATCGTAATTACTCGCTGAAAGTTTTACGCAATAAAGGAGATAAAATCTCATCCGGATTGGATTTAACATTGTAGTTTGTTTTTTTTTTAAATTTTAATTATAATGAGCGTTTATTTTAGTTTTCAAATGTGCATGCAAATCATGAGTTATATCGAATTAACTCTGAAAATATTTTTCATAAATATTATAAATCCGAAAATTTACTAACAACAGCAAAATAACTTCCTTAATAGTGAAATATTTCTGTTTATATGTATCTGTTTTATTTTTACTTTATCTGACAAAAGTTCAGAATTAAGAATACCATGCCTAATCTTTTGTTAAACCGTATAACTCAGGATGAAAATCTGATAAGATCATACGCTTTAGATTTCAAAACTTCTTTATCGATTTGATCTAAATGTTTTTCTAACCAAGTTGTCATGCCATGCGTGGGATCGATTAAAAGTTAATGACAAACCGAACAGGAAGCAGATTTTAAACGATTGATAAAGCAGTCAATATTTAAGGGAATGATTTGACAGTTGGCCAAAGAAAATCTTGAGGATGGAAAAGAAAGTTTTGGATTTGAAGTAACAAGAGCAATGTAAATATTTATTGCGAAAGAAGAACAACTAAAGTTTAATAAACAAATTATTGAAGAGAAAACCTGGTTTGACTTTAACACTGAAGAAACATTGCTTATTTAAAAGAAACTTGACTCCTAAATAGTGAATAGGTTAAGAATTAAAGTGTAAATTTATTTTTATTTCATTTCATTATTACGAGTAAACCGAAGTGGAATATGCTGTATAATCTGCTTAATGCAAAATCCAAGGGAACAAGACGTCATTTCGTAATATACTAAATTCGTACTATCCGAAAAGTATATGTATTGCGTGTAAGTTTTATACTGTAATAGATTTGACAAGTTTAAACCAAAAAAATAAAATCTAGAATAGTTGATTTCTTTCCCGTACTTATCAATTTCTTATTTACGAGGAGCGTTCAAATTTGACCTGGACTTAATTTTTTGTAAATTTCATTGTTGTTAAAATCTAAACTGGCCTGTAATGCAAATGTAGCACCACTCATCCGGTTGCTATGACAACCGATTGTTTATTTAAACAAAATGGCGGACAGCAATGTGTAGACCAAAGTGGAACAACGAATAATCATCAAGTTTCTCCACAACGAAGGTGTGAAAACATCTGAAATTTCACCCAGTCATGTTTGTCTCATCTTCCTTTTTGCTTAGTGCCAAAAGTTTGAAGGAGAGCGAGGATCCACCGGCAATGAACCTCATAAGGCAAAGCCAGCAACGATATTATCATTACGAACGATGGTATCATCGCACGAACAAATGAGGTGATAAGGGACAACATGCGGATTCAGGTCCGGGAATTGGCTTCAATACTGAACATCAGTATGGGCAGTGTGGAGATCATCCTCCACGATAAGCTGAAATTCAGCAAGATCTGTGCCAGATGGGTCCCTAAGCAATATGACTAAACTCTCCGAGGATGACTAAACTACCCGGGTGGAAATCTGTTCCATGCTGCTGCAGCGATATGACAGGGAAGTTGACAGCTTCCTAAAACGTGTTGTGACCACCGCCGAGACATGGGTTCATCACCATACTCCTGAAAGCAAGCGTGCGAGCATGGAGTGGCGACACTCTGACTCACCACGACCCAAGAAATTCAAGATGACACCGTCGGCAACGAAAGTGATGGCGACCGTATTTTGGGACATTAAGCGTATCATTCATGTCGTTTTTCTGGAAGAACGTCGAACCATAAATGCACCCTACCACTGTGACATTTTGAGGATGTCCCTGAAGACGGCACTAAGGAAAAAGCGACCAGGACTCCTTATCAGTGGTGCTTGTTTTCTGCAAGACAATGCCAGACGGAACTCAAATGGAACATCTTACCGCATACTCCATACAGCCCGGATCTCTCCCCCTTGCGACTATCACTTTTTTGGGCCATTGAAAGAGTTCTTGGGAGAGCAGAAGTTTGGCTCCAATGAGGAAGTGAAAAAGGCTGTCCTGACGCGGTTTCGACATCAGCCTGGAGTTTTCTACAGAATCGGTATCCAAATGCTCCCAGAACGCTGGGAAAAATGTGTAGAGAAGCAGATATAGTTCTTTGAAAAAATACTGGTAAGTGTGTGTGTGTGTGTGTGTGATTTTATAGTTTCCTGATGATTTTGTAATAATTAAAGCCTAGGTCAAATTTGAACGTCCCTCGTATTAAGTTACCGTGAACCGACATAACTTTGAACATCTTTTCGCAAAAGGTATTTCCATTTATACTCGTCGCATTTTTTAAAAATAATAGAAATGAAAAGCTTAAAGTTTATATTATGTAATTAAAATAATTTTAAGATTTTGAAAAAATGCGACGAGTAAAAAGATGTTCAAAGTTAAGCCAACGGTTCAAAGTTAGATCCGTTCATGGTATTGATTTTAAAATAGGTATCTGGAACATCATTTAAGCTCAAGATTTTAGGATTTCTAAGGCTTCATTATAATTCTTTGATAACGGAAGAACAGGAACTCCCTATTCATTGCTTTCATAGCCATTGCTTTCTTCATCCGATCCGCCATTTTCTTTTTGGTGTCGAACATCATCGACAATATCGTCATAGAATTTTGGTTTGGTTTGCTTTATTTGGTATTAACATCCTTTTCAACTGCTATGGCCATTTCAGGACGGCGTTATACGAGCCGCAAATTTTTGTCTTGCAGGGGTTCTTTAACGTGCAGCCGGTAAACGACTACACGGGACCAACGGCTTTACTTCCCTTCCGAAGGAAGTGCATGATCTCAGGATTTCCCCCCTGAAAAAATCCTCGGCGTCCTCGGGCATCAGAGGCGATCACGCAACCATTGAACCACCGAGGCCGATATTGAATTTTAGTTGTATGTTTCTCAAAAACGAAATTTAGTTATTTTTTTTCAAAATTTTATTAAAATTATTTCGGAGAATACGAAATTTACATAAAAAATAGAGCGTGTCTTTCTTATTGCAGCTGTGCTAGCGTAAAACTATAAAATTTTAAACGATGGAGAAAAAAAAGTTCGATACAACCCGATATGTTTGAACCTGAGTCCGCTATCCCCCCCCCCCCCCTCCCCCGTGGTCTCTAGTTTCAAGTAAACGTCAACAGTGACAAAAATATAAAGAAATTTCATCATATATTTGTAGCAAAATCGGTAATGATATTAATGCGCTGTATAAATTCCTATGGATTCGGGCCTGAACATGATTCCTGCTTCTCTCCTATGCGTTCTGCCGCGCTTCTATGAAGCATCATCGGCCGTATCACAAATTACCTCCGGAAGCAATAGAGTGTGTGATGATATAATCAGAAAAAAATGGAAGGAGAAATTTCACGACCTGGATTCGAACCCATAAACACGTGCTTCCCGCTTTTTTCCTCTTCCATTATTCTACTAATATCATTACCTTATGCTTGGAGCATTATCTCCAGTTTCAATTTCTTATGTCTGCTCATGACTTTTTTTGATGGTTGGAAAAGGAGGAATTCCCGATCTGCAAACTGGGTGCCCACCCTATCATTGGCCTTATCATGACTACCTTGTATTCTTTAAAGAACACCTGGTGACAACCTCACTGTACCGTGTTCACGATGGCCCAATTGGTAGAGGCAACGAGCGTGGTACTCGTGGTCCGAATCCAGGTCATGGAATTTTTACTTCCATTTTTTTCTGATAATATCGTTTATTGAGATGCATAAAATATCATTGTCATGTCGATCTGGAGCGATCGCATCAATAAACAAACAAAAACCAGTGCTCCGCTCCTCTTCGGCGGTCTGATATTAATAGTTTAGCCGAAACACCATGATATGCAAAGTAAAACGAGGAGCCAAGTATAGAGGCGAATGAAAGGGAAGAGTACTCAAAGGTAAATTCTGTGGCCACATACAATTTAGTTTAAAATGAAAGGTATCAATTTCTTAGCATATATAAAGCTTTTCAATTTGAACACTTAAAATTAATAAAATATACGAAGAACTTTAATTCTTCCACCCCCCTCCCACGTCTTCTAGACATTTTTTCGGCCCTTCGGACGTCACAAGGTGCAAAAGAGTGCGAAGGAGCTTGTATTCATGAATTGCAATGCTGATATTTTCCGTTTCACTTTGTGCATTTACACATCCACACAGTATTTTTCACGCAATCTACATGGAAAACAGGTTAGCGAGATCTTGCAATATTTATGTGAAAGAGTCATTCTAAACTAGAATCCAAAGTACGATTTTCGGCAACGAGATTCCCGACAGGAGATGATGTCATATTCCGCTGATTTCCTCAAGAGCAGGGAGAGGAGGACCAGAGAGCAAAATTTTAATATTCTGAGGCATTTTTTCCTAATAAATATTAGGTTAGATGGAACATTTTTGATTGATATCTTCTTTATGATCCTTGATTAATGTTATTATGCACAAAATACTATAGAAACAAAGTACAGTCATCAACAGGAAATAATCCACACATGAATTTTACTCTAAGTTTTACCGTTTCAATATTAATTTATTTTTAATAATTTAATATTACATTTAGAGTTAACATTATTAAGATTATTAAATTTAAATAATTATAATTAAAAAAGCTATTAAAACAACACATTAACATGAAATGTAATATTAAGTATTAAACTCGTGTGGATTATTTCCTGTTGATGACCATGCTTAATAAACTCTGGATGTACTCAATAAAATCAGAAATGAACCCTAACCTCTTGCCCCAAGAACAGTTTTGGTCTTGTCCACAAGAAAATATTATGATTTTAAAATTTGTTGCTAATATTATTAATGGAAAGATTGACAGTCCTTTTTTGTTTGGCTTTAATTGTAATAAGCGGTTTAGAAACCGAGAATTGTTTTATATTCCTTGCTCTAATTTTAATTTTTTGTTTAAAATTTTATCTTGTTTTAATCAATTGTATAAAGCTAAGAGTAATTTTGATTGTTTTTATAATATTATCCAATTGTGGTCTTTAAAAGACCAAATGTGATTAATTATGTCGTTTTCTTATGTGTTTTTGTTTTGTGATTTATCTTTTTGTCTTTGTTCTCGGTGTCTTGGTGGGGATCCCTGTGTGGCACCGAGCTACCTTTATCCCTTTCTTTGGTAGCCATAAATCAAGATCAATCAATGCTCAAATTTTTCGTTAGAATTTACCTTTAAAGGGAGAGAGAGTAGTATATACCGATAAAGAAGGAGAGGCAAATTCAAGGCAAAGGAGCAAGAATGAAGATGAGGAGTCGCTAACAGCACGTGGATAGATGTACCGAAACAAAAGCAGAGCGGAATGCTAAAAACGTGCGACGCTCAAGAAGAGAAGGGGGTCGACCAGCGCCTGATGCACAACAAAGACATAGTATTAAAACTTTCTATCTAACTTTTGGAATCTGAAACGAGATTCTAGTTTAAGAAAGCCCAGAGATTAGGCCACACAGCGAAACGTCGCCACCGTTAAAATAGAGTCTGACCCAGCCGATATCGGAGAGCGTCCAAAAAAAGCGGAGCATAAAACATCTTATCAACGCTTCCGAAAAGAACTCGACAGAGAATCCTCCGTCCTCCTTGTACCTCTATAGTGCGGCGACATCGAGAAATCATTCTTCTGAGAATTCATGGCGATTAGAAGATAGCGCTAGCGTTGTTATTGAAGAGGACCTCCATCTAAGGTATCAGCCGAAGCTACATGGTATTCAATTTGAATTTAAATTTAAAATTTCTATATCACTTTTATTAGGACAGTTATTTGGCCATTTCGTTTTAGTGAAAGTCTAAAGCTTAAAGACTCGCCTGTATCTCATTTATTGGATGAGAATCATACTGAAAAAAGTAATCAAGAAAGGGATATATTCCGAATCAGTTTCCATTAATGTAGTTTTTAATAGATGACATTCCAAAAGTTATTTTTTAAAGTTCCTAAATGTCATGAATGTTTCTTTAAGAGATAAATTACACCGTCGATGGAGAAATATAAATCTTTGTGGAAAGAACCCTTAAGACATAAACGAGAAAAACAGCCAAAAAGAACATTTAAAATGCTCATAAAAATTCAAGATCAAAGGATATCAAAGGATATTTTCAGTCTCGTCTTAAGGGGGTCTAGAATCGTAACGCATAATGGCGATATAAATTTTGAGTTGGTCTACGTATTCATCTTAATAGCTTCAACGCCTCATTTACGACGTACAAATTAGGCAAGAAATACAGGACTAAATTATTCAAGAATTATGGCATGAAGAAGTTACGGCATGAATTGTCAAAAATCAATAAATTATCAAACTCTTGGAATGGATTATGACACTATCAAAGTATTTACACATGAGTAAAATTAGTCCTGTCAATGAATAATTTGCAGAGATTTTTGTTCGTATTTTACTTTTTTTACTTGTAAACATATACTCTAATGATATATATTTAAATTTTTCTTAATTGGTACAACTTTAATTGATAGATAAATTTCCAATTTAAAAATCTAAAAAAGTACTTATACGAGGCCTTTTGTAATACAAAACTACTATACAGGATGTCCCAAATGGTTGTTTACAAAATGTACATGCTGGTCTGTCAGACCATAAAGAACAAGTTTTACATAGGAAGTTGTGTCCGAAAATCAACCCGGGGGTGCAACGTGATCGACACGCAAAAACGTTAACATAATTTTATTAACAAAAACAAACTTAAGAATCATGGCTACAAAAAATATTCAAAATTTCGTCCATCCACTGCAATGCATGCTTCACCACGTCGACGCATGGAATCACGGACTGGTTCTAATTGTCCAGATGTATCACGGATACGTGCCGCCGCTTCCAGGATTTTGGCGACGAGGTCGATGGCAGATATTATGGCGTCTCGTATACCAGAGACTTTGTGTCCCAACAGGATGAAATCCAGGGGAGGTGAGGTTAGGGGATCCCGCTTTCCGCTCTCTAGCGGTGGCTGGTCACGTTTTCGGCCGCAACTTCCTATGCAAAACTTGATCGTCTAATTTCTGACAGATCAGCACGTAAAGTTTGTAAACGACCTTTTGGGACACCCTGTATATATTTAAAAAAATTTTTTCTTTACCGGATTATTCATAAACTGCTTTGCAATGAAATTGCCCCACTAACAAGGAGTTATCCGACCTTATCCATATTTAGTGGGGGGGGGGGTGTGTGGATCGTAAACGACTAGTAAACGATTAGATGTATGCTCACGGGACATGACCATTTGGGTTGATACAGGCTCACCAGTTGACACTTCTGCGAGACGTTTCATGCAGTAGGGAGAAAGCATCTGCCTCGTGAACGTAGAGCACTGTAATCCGCACAACGGTCTCAATGCCGCGACGGCGACAACGACAACCATTCACGCAAATAACGGACTTTGAACGAGGTCGGATTATTGGCCTCTCCGAGGCTGGGTGGTCAACCAGACGGATTGCTGTTCATGTGTCGCGGGAGGCACGGACGGTAGGCCGATGTTGAAGGCAATGGCGAGTGGAAGGCACACATGCTGGAAGACCAGGCTCTGGGGCCCGGAGAAACACGTCAGCTCGTACCAATAGGCGGATACTGCGAACAGCGCTAGCGGACAGAACCATCACCCTGGGGGCAACTGCGCGACAACATCACTATTCCCGGTACTGCTCCAGTGTCAATAGCGACAATAGCACGCCGGTTACACGCCGCGACAGTGTCTGCCAGGCGTCCATTGTTGTGGATGATTAAGGTCTCCATAGTGCTGTTTCTATCGATAAAGTTGGTAGATACTTTGCAACACAAAAGATGGAGAACAAATAGTGAAAAATAAATAAATAAAATCATCGTGTGGATAAGAGAAACTAATGGAAATAAAAATAAAAATAAAATACAAAAACAAAAATATGGAGGATATGGTAAAAACGGAAATAACATGGTAAAAATCAAATCGCGGACCTAGTCGAAGACTTTGTCCAACAGTTAAATATACAAGCAAAGGTGAAAAGAAAAAGAATACAAAATACAAAAAATAAATAAATAAATTACAAGATATCAGATAAACTGTATTTGATATTTATTCTATTTTAAATTCTTTAGCTAATATCTTGTAATGTACACTTCACTATTCGATTGTCGATTTGGCGATTATGTGTATCCTTGATAAAGCCGGGAGTAAATGGCGAAACTAGTCGGAAACTCTGTTCTTCATCTTTTGTGTTGCAAAGTATCTACCAACTTTGTCCATTGTTGTGTCTTCCTTTGACACCTGAGCACCGCGCGATACGACTGCAATGGTGTCGTGAACGAGTGGGCTGGCGAATGGAATGGCGTCCGGTGGTCTCCAGCGACGAATTCCGCTTTTGTTTGGACACCGACGACAGACGCAGACCTTTAGAACGTGCCAATGAACAGTGCATCCGGTATCGCTATCGTGGACCAACACCCGGGATCATGGTCTGGGGTGTTATCGGCTACGATACCAGAACGCCTTTAGTCCCACCCAAGGCACCCTGACAGCAGCACGGTACGTCACAGAGATTCTGCAGCCTGTATTACTGCCCTTTCTGCACACCATACCCGGCGCAGTCTTTCAGCAGGATAACGCCAGACCGAACACGGCAAACATGAGCACGGCATGTCTGCATGATGTCAATTCCCTGCCATGCCCCGCGAGGTTCCCAGACCTATCGCCAATTGAGCAAGTGTGGGATATGGTAAGGCGTCGTTTACGATCACTCCGGAATCTCCATGAACTGACACAGCAGGTTCACAGGCCTGGGCAGATGTACCCCAAGATGATATTCGCCACCTATATGATCATCTACACCTGCTGCTGGAACAATACATCGCCGCTAGAGGTGGTGCCACAACCTACTGATGCCGCTTTCCGAACCTACTGAGACACCCTGTGCAAACGAGTGCACGTCTTGGCTCCATAACTTTATAAAGGTGTGTTCAGATCTCTTGCTGTATACCAATTTTTGGATCATTCGGATAATTCCTTGTGGGTGAGACAATTTCATTGCAAAGCAGTGTATCTTTAACTAAAACCTCTGACAATTAAGTTCGGTGAATGACCTTATATTGCGAGTGGATTGCTGGCTTACATGAAACAGCAGTTACTATCCTTCAAAGTAATCCCCGTCGATGGTAATGCACTTCTGGGAACGGCTATACAAGTCCTGGAAACTCCTGGCGTAGTCGTTTTTAGGGATAGCCTTCAGTTGGGTCGTAACATTATGTTGGATGTCTGGCCACTTCAGGGGACGTCTTCCACGGTGTTCCGGCCTCCTCGGAACCGTTTAAACCACTCATAAACACACTTCAAAGTGATACCACTTTCTTTGTAAACTGTTGTCAGCATTTCATGAGTCTCTTTCGTTCGCTGATACATTTTGGGTTTCGACCACGCGCACTACACCTTCACTCTTCAATGTCCTGTTTAAACACTATAAACACATTCGCAGCGCTGATTCTCTCAAATTTGTTTAAACATGTTTCGACCTGTCTGGGGCAGGATACGACGGTAGCGCACTCTTACGACCGTTAGCAATATGAGGTCATTCACCGAACTTAATTGTCAGAGGTTGTATTATTTCACATAATTTCCAGGTTTATTTAAACACTTGGTCATAGAGCTCAATGAGCTTCTGTATTCCCACTTAATAGAAGTCTGCCGCCGGTGTAAGAAAGCCATGCAGGCTTCCGATGAACTCCTTTAGATACCGGAACAGGTGGTAGTCACTGGAGGCAAGGTCCGGACTGTAAGGCGAGTGGTCATGTTGTTCTAAACTAATCAGAATTTTTGGTTGGTAACAACTTGACCGTCCGCCTTACATTCCAGACCGCGCGTCAAGTGATTACCACCTGTTCCTAGATGTCGGTATATAAAGGAGTTCATTGGTAGCCTGCGTTTCTGCGACGATGAAGTGAAAACCGTGGCTTTCTTCATCGGCGGCAGACTTTTAGAAGTTGGCATCCAGAAGCTCATTGAGCGCTATGAGAAATGTTTAAATAAACTTGTAAACTATGTAGTAACATAGTTAAAGGTATATAGAATCTGGCAAAGAAAAATTTTTCAAAATACAGGGTCTTTATAATTAAAGTTCCATTTTGACATGGCCATAAAAAAAAACTACTGGACCAAAAGCTATAATACTTGGTAATATTATACAAGAGGGCATGGGAAGTTCATACCCACCAAAAAAAATTAGTTCAAAAGGTCACCACCAGCATGGAATGGCGCTCTATGCAACATTCGTATACGAAATTAGACACAGTAATCCGGTGTAACCTGCTTTCAGTAAATGGTGGAGGCCACATTCAACATGTAACTAATTTTAGTAACGATTAAAGACTTGTTAACCTGTGTCTTCATGACTAATGGTGACCTGTGTCTTCATAGAGCGCCATTCCATGCTGATGGCGACCTTTTGAACTAATTTTTTTTTTGGTGGGTATGAACTTCCCATGCCCCCTTGTATAATATAACCAAGTATTATAGCTTTTGGTCCAGCAGTTTTTTTTTTATGGCCATGTCAAAATGGAACTTTAAGTATAAAAACCCTGTACGTATACAGGGTGTTTCAAAATTATGTACAATAAATTTAGTGACATATTCTTCAGGTCAAAAGAAGACGAAAATGTTCTATAGCACTTTGTCTGGAAACGATTTGTTTGCGAGTAATCCAATATCATACAGTAGGGAAGCACGGTAGTTAGCGGACGATATTTTAGCAGTTCCAGCGTTTCGACCCAACACTAGGTTGAGTGGTTTGTTCCATTTAAACCTACTTTAGAGTTGTTCCATTAGTTGTGTACGGTTGTTTCCATTACTGTAGTTTCACTACTGTACATCCACTAGGAATATCAATTTCAGAACGTTTGCGTGCTTTGACATACGCATTACGATTTACGTAAAAAAAAAAAGTCATGTACACGTATTCCAGTGCAGAATACACTGATATGCACCTAATGTATGGTCTTGCGGACGGAAATGCTGTGGAAGCAAGAAGACTCTACCAAGAACGCTTTCCGAATAGACGTTTGCCAAATAACCGAACATTTGTATCTGTCGACAGACATTTGAGGGAGCGTGGTTCCTTTGCCGTCAAACAGGACAAGGGCGGCCTGTAGCACATTCTCCGGATGAGGAGGATGTGATAATTGACATCATACATAATGAACCACAGACAAGCACCCGTCGTATTTCTTCCATGGTACACATTCCGCACTCATCTGTTTGGCGCATTCTTCACCGTCAGCTTTTGCATCCATACCACCTGCAACTGGTTCAGGCACTGAACCCAACGGACTATCCACACCGACAACGATTTTGCCAATGGATACAACGTCGTCATGCTGCAGACCCTAGTTGTCTCAGCCAGATACTTTTCACGGACGAAGCAACCTTCACCCGGACAGGAATCGTAAATTCTCACAACCAGCACCATTGGGCAGATGCTAACTCGCATGTTACCAGAGCTCGAGCGCATCAAGAGCGTTTCTCCGTGAACATTTGGTGTGGAATTGTCGGAAATAACTTAATTGGCCCTTATGTGTTGCCGCCACGATTGACTGGGCGAACCTATCTTTTGTTTCTGCAGAATGCATTGCCAGAATTACTGGAAGATGTTCCTCTTTTGATAAGATCTAACATGTGGTTCATGCATGATGGCGCTCCAGCACATTTCAGCCATCTTGTGCGAGCACACCTTAATGCTGCATACACGAATCGGTGGATAGGTCGAGGTGGACCGGTAGACTGGCCTGCAAGATCACCCGACCTTAATCCCTTGGACTTTTTTCTGTGGGGTCATGTGAAAACGATCGTCTACAGCACAGAAGTTCCTAACATTATGGATCTGCGACAACGAATTGAAAATGCATGCCAAACCGTTCGTAATGCTGGCGACGAACTCTTCCATGACATCAGACGGTCGCTCATGCAACGAGCCGAAGCGTGCGTGCGAGCTGGTGGCGGGCACTTTGAACAATTCCTGTAATTTGGAGCCACGGGTTTAGTTGGCTGTATCGCGTAAATAAATCGTTCCAGACAAAGTGCTGTAGAACATTTTCGTCTTCTTTTGACCTGAAGAATATGTCACTAAATTTATTGTACATAATTTTGAAACAGCCTGTATACAATAGTTTTGTTTTTATTACCCACGATACTTTCTTAAAAATACCCTCATATTTAAAGTAACCCTCTCCGAAATTAATTTATAATGTTTAAAGGTTTCGATAGAAGATTTCACTGCCTTCGTTAAAAGGACAACGGATACGATCGACTTCACTTTTTATGGTTTTTCACGAGATCCGTTTTTGCTACGAATACCTTTAGCTCTTATTCTTAGCCCTTTTAAAGATGAGTAGGGGAGAGGAAATAGGAAAGGGAGGAATATTAGTCATGTAATAAATAAACACATGATAATAGAGAGTCTTCGGAAGGAAAAGAAAATGTTCCAGGGATTATAGAGAGAAAACTATAAATGTCTTGGAAATGGGCTTGTACCGCCATCCTTAACTGACGTTGAAAACCTGTCAGTTTGTTCAAGAGCAACAGACATAAGAAAGAGTTAAAGAGACAACACTATCTCACTCAAGATATTTTTTTCGTATCATATAGTTACGAAAATATAAAGAATACGTCGATTTAATATTATATATACGTGCATTTTAATTGTTATTTCACAGATCGTCTATATGAAGAAGTTAATGTATGTCCACTAACTAAAAAATTCGCAAATGCATATTTTGAATTTTCAGTGTCTAAAAATGTTTTTATACTTGAAGACACATGATCATTTCCAATTAATGATTGGCAGACGTAGTCACATGTCCGTCGAAGCCAATCATCTTTAACCGTAGCCTCTCTTCCTCAGCCTTTGTTCTATTTCTTAAAGTGTTGGCAGTTGCCAGAGTACAGCGAGAGAAATAATGGTGAATGTACACAGGCATGTCGAGGAAGAGTGAATTAATGGATATTCAATAGATATCAATTAAAAAAAATTGCAGTACCTTGACGAAAACATAATGATACTGCTCAGCAATAAGATAGCAAACGGTTATAATCCAATAATCAACAGCCATGATACAAGGTGTGATCAAAAAGTTCCGGGACTGATTTTTTTCTTGTTATATTTCAATTTAAAATTAACGCTGCATATCCATATCTTATTTGAGTATTTGGGTCTATAATTTGAAAATTGCGTAAGATCTCCTTGCTTAAAAATTGGAGTAACACGAGCTGATTTAAAAGTAGTTGGAAAGGTTCCTCATAGGGGGAGGCCGTGGCCTGATGGGCTTTCACTGAAACGCAACTTCAGTGAAGTTAAGTTAAGCAACATCAGGCACGGCTGGATGGGCGGCTCATCAGTGACTCAGGATCTTCACCCCCCCCCCCCCCCCCGGCTGCTGTGACCATCATACAGCAGTCGTTAATCTAGGTCATTCCAGAGACCCAACTCGTCGGCCTCAGGCCATACATGCTCTGGATGGACGTATTGGATTACAATGAATTAAAGATACAAATAAAAAAAAATTATTGAGGTATTAAAGTGTTAGCAAGGGGTATTGCTATCGAACGCTTAATACCATGATATCGTGTCATCAGGAGTTGTGGGAGTCACAAAAAAAAACAGACGGCTGCCGGGCCCTCAAAATATTGTGCCTGCTACTGGGAAACGTAGGTGGCAAAAGTAGCCGTAAGAATTCAGTTAGCGATTGCTCAGTAACTTGATCAGAAAAAGAAAATGGTATATTCGGGGGTTGTGTGATTCCAGACAACTTATTAAGCTCTCGCCATATATACCAAATTTCATTAAAATCCGAGAGGGCTAATGCCAATAATTGCCAGAACTGACATGGAATGACCCTTTTTTAAGCCTTCAAGAAAAAAAAAACGAAGCAGTGAATAGATTGTCCGACATTTTAAACAAAATGATAAAAAAAGAGTAATCGTTTGTTTTTTTTTAATTCAATAAAACTTTAATCAATAAATGCAAATTAACGAGTCTTTATTCTAACAATGATCGAAACGCATTTAAATAAATGCATAACACAGCAGTATAAAAAAATGATCAATTAAAATAGAAACTATAGCTATGATAAAAAGAGAAAAATAAAAATAAGTGAAACTATTTAACACAAAGTTAAGTATGCACCACATGCATTTCGACAACCTTGTTGCATTCTTCAGCATGATATAATTAAAACTTCGCGCTGGCGAAGACATGCACATTTCGACATGCCCTGACGAAGGCAATCAGGTTGTAGAAATGCACATCCGTGCATACTAAACTTTAATATTTATTTACACATAGTAAATATTTTTCAATTGTATATTAATAAATAGAACAAAAAAAGAATAAACAGAATTATTATCAATTATAAAAATGTTTAAATGAATGTTCTTAGAGAACCTTTGAAGTAGGTTGCCCTTTGTACTGTCAATTGTAATGAATAAGATAGAAGCCTTTTAGTATCGACACAAGATATGATATGAGGTGAACAATTTTTTTAAATAGTTGAAGGCAGGAAAAAATGCCGAAACTGGTCGATCATAATCATCAATTTGCAGTAAGGTTGACCAATCTCTGGTGACCAATCTAAGCGGCTTATCTCCTAATTGCTGTGTGTTTCATACAGCTGGATGCAACATTTCTATTTTTTAATGGTTTCATCTCATTTCAAGAACAAGAGTGAATAAAACACCATTATATTCCTCGGATGAAGGGCTGGTTTCGGCCTGTGTTTTGAGGCTTCATTGGCATCTAGTCATTATGCAGACGGATGACGATTTTCTTGCAATATCAGTTTTTCGTTTCTGTCATTACTCTCTCCAAAATCGCGCGTTTCGGGAGATCAGGGAAGTGCAAATTTGTAGCAATTTATTCATGTTCTGTTCTGTGAGTTATGGGGAATCCAATTATCGAGCTTCATGACTTCATCGAGCTAAGGGCTTTTAAGTGGCAGGAAACACCTAATTTTAATGCATGGTCCCTTACCGTTTGGTAAAAATCACACAATATTAGTGGTCGCAGTTCGTCGTCATCGATGTGGTTGCTGAAAGTTCACGAAAGGGTCATAGCGCTGGATCGGAATTTTTGGAACCTTCGCTGAATGGTTCCTTCATTTACTATGTCACCTCCAAATGCTTTGTTGATGTTCCCCGCATGCCTTTACTGCATCATGGTCATGTTTGAAGTCGTAAAGAAAAAGTTTCTGTATTTTGCTTATTCCAATGCTTTGATTGTACGATCAGATTGCAAGTTAACATTAAAACCATTCCTTGATTACCTGCAGGGTTATTTAACTTTCACTATCCAAATTAATAGCACCATTCAGCGGACTAGATGTATGCTTTAACTATCAGGTCGTTGCATATCAAATGTCGGATTGCAGAGGTCATCTTTAATGGCCCTCTAGAAAGGACACTTTCACACGTGCTATTCGAAATAACCCCCATTGCAATCCAAGCATTGTTGCCAACGATTTGGCAGTTTCTCGAGCCCTCTCAGATAGAATCCACGGTCACGGGACTCAATAAACTCTCGGAATGAGTTTTCGACGTCTGCTTGGGTTAGGAATGTTTTCCTCCGGAGAAAATTGTCCAGGCTCTAGAAAAGATGGTAGTCGGTAGGGGAGAGGTCCGGAGAGTACGGCGGGTGTGGAGGCACCTCGTAGCCCAGAGCCTGTAGCGCCTGCACGGTCGTTAGTGCAACGTGCGGATGCGCGTTGTCATGCAGCAGAAGGGCGCCTTTGCGATGCACAAGCGCAGATTGTTGCTGACACAGTTTTGTGTGCATACGATGCAGTTCACGACAGTAAGTCCTCGTTTCCCCCCGCTGCAGGAAACTGTAATGCAATACACCACGGAGGTTCCACCAAACTGTAACCATGAGCTTCCTGGGGTGCAACGGGGGTTTAGGGAACTGTCGCAGGGGTTCATCAGCATTCAGCCACTGTGCTGACCGCTTCCTATTGTCATATAGGAACCACTTCTCGTCGCAGGTGACAATGCGATCAAGAATCCCCGCTTCTTCATGGCGCAAAAGCAATTCCGTACACACTTCCAACCGATGCTCTTTTTGGTTTTACGTAAATTCAGGTGGGACCCATATGTCCTGCTTTTTCATCTTGCCGATGGTCCTAAAGTGTCTACTGACAGTCGACGTTGATACAGCATGATCCCTTGCAAAGTCCCGAACAGTTTTTGACGGGTCCTCTTCCACAGATCGCTTCAGATCAGCGTCATTCAACACGTTGGGCGGTCTGCCACATGGCTCATTTGCCAGGTCCGTCACTTCCGCCCGGAATTTTCGGAACCAACGTTGGACAGTACGTTCGTTTATGGTGCCTACACCGAATACGTTAGTGATGTTTCGAGAGGCGTTGGATGCAGTGTGATTTAACCTGAACTCGTAATGCATTATAACACGTAATTCGTATGAAGTCATGACTATCTTCGCTTGGGTTCAAACGCTATTAAATATTATCGCAGACATGCAAATTTCAGGCAGCTGGTCGCTGATAGGTTTATCTCTGGGAATGTACCACTTTGTTATGGATACTTGCTACTAAACGTGGAAACCGTGCTGAAGCGCGGAACCCAACTCAAAATCCGGCATTTGATATGCAACGACCTGATAGCTGAACCCGTAGAAATATCTAATGCTGAATTTCGATAGATACGCCTCTGTATAAAGTATCCAACTGGATGATTACCGGATTTTCGGAAAGGATAAGGTATCTCAAAATTTACGGTGGACAAATAATCTCAAATGACCTCGCATAAACACTTGGATGATGTAAAGCGTTTCTTAAACGTAAGCGGACCTAGCTTTGACCATTCAAGAAGAAGGAAAAATCGAAGCTGAATGGCCACTTTCCTCCATACAGCTGTGAGTGATGGAGATATACCTAGCGATCGACTTACACGGGCCAGCTAAAGTTCTTTATTAATGAAGGCGATCGCTAGAGCTAGGTCGGGTTTCAATACCTCGCCGGTGGAATCGTTAATGAAGAAGCGCACAGACTGATACGAAAAATGCACCAGCCCGAAGTGCTGCTTCAAACGATCCCAGATCGAAATCGCAAACGGGCACTCGAAGAAAATATGGCTGACCTTCTCATCAGCGCCTCAGAACAGACATCCAGCAGACCCGACCACTCGCCACTGATGAAGTCGTGTAAGAGAGTGAAATCCGTGATGCAGCAGCCGCCATTGGTAGTTGAATAATGTACGCTCGAAAGCAAAGGATTTCAGTAGCTTTAGGACTGCTACCCACGGACAATTAGGGAAGAACTTAAGGATGTCAGTTGTCTCCCCTTGGTCGGACTGCTGGAAGAACCACGATAGGCGTAATGAGCCCCACTCTTGTGGATCCAGACGGCGCAACATGGGCAAAAAAGTCACAGTATCGGTGGTGAATGTCTTATAGAGGTTTGGATGTCGATGATAAGTAACCACTGGCAACAAGGAAGGCAATAAAAGCCTATTCACCTTAAAGAAAAAACGTAAATGCGAGAAAACAAAATTCGCCCACATGGGGGAAGGGAAAAGGAATACCCGAATCATTGCAGCCAGTCTGGCAGCAATAAGATGACGTTTGATATCGGGTAAACCTAAGCCGCCTCTCTCGAAGGAGGTAAAAAAGAATGAGGCTCGCACTGGATGACATTGCTGAGCAGACATTCCCCACACACAGTTCACCATCGCACTACGCAGTCTCTGAAGATCTTTGTAAGAAGGCAAGGTGAATAGGCATTTAGATGTTAACACTGGAAGCACATGTGTCTTTATAAACCTCACCTTGACAAACATTGAAGTTGGAAAGCGAAGGTTCCTATCAAGGCGAGTGATGCACTTCTCAATCACTTGTTGCCAGTGCATAGAGTCCATAGTCGGTAGGAAAGAGAAGACATATCCAAGCACTACGATTCGGTCACACCATGTTATTGGGAAAGATTTAAGATAGTCCACAGTCCAGTTCCCAATAGCAATACCTTTAGACTTGAGAGGTGATGGAACTCCCCGTCGAAGTACTAAAGCGGTCAAATATCTCTTTATAGATGCTCAAAAAATATGAATCAGACGCAAAAAGCACTATGTCATCCGCATAAGCCAGTGTCCTGATGTTAATGGATGCTGCTGGCAGATCATATCCTCGAACATCTTGGTGGCGATTCAAAAACTGTAGTAATGGTTCCAGGTAAAAAATGTACAGGAGGGGGGATAATGGACACCCCTGCCTGACACCTTTTAAAAGTTCGAAGGTGGAAGATGTGAAACCATTAATCGCCACGCATGATATGGCCGAATCGTAGAGAGCGGAGATCATCGTAGCAAAAGCCCGAAGACGAAGATGACGGAACACTTTAAAAAGAAATAAGTGATTTACTTTGTCAAACGCCTTCTCTTGGTCAAGGCTTAACACAGCTAGAGTTTGATGGCGTGCACAGGCTTCCTCCATCACGCACCGAATGGTGATTAAATTGTCCGACATCCTGCGAGATGGAATAGAGCAGGTTTTCCGGGGTTGATGAACTCGTCGGTGTAGATTTTAAGTCTTGATTGGAAGACGCCAGTGAAGACCTTATAATCCGTGTTAAGAAGGGTTATAGGCCTCCATTGGGTGACGAGCTCTGGATTCGGCACTTTAGGAAGCAGGATGATTTTCCCCACAGTGAACTCTGCTGTGATGGAGGAAGGATCTTTGATGATCGAATTCAGCACTTGAACCAAGAAAGGACCAAGAAGTTTCCATGTCGCATTGTGGAAGGAGTATGGAATGCCATCCATACCCGGGCTGGACTTATGACGGCCGTCCGCTGACAGGAACTTCTTGACTTCGTCTTCGGTGAAGGGACGTGTAATGAAGGCATCGGAATCCTCTGAAAAAGGTCGTAGTGACTCAATTCAATTGTCCGTGGCGTCTGATGGGAAGATTGGGTTACTAAAGACAGATGAAAAGTAGGAGTGGAAAGCTGATAAGATGTCAGAATCAGCATCCACTTCCCTACCTTCCACTACTAAGCGGTGACATTTCTTGACGTTGGCTCGTCGTCTCTCCTCAGCGAATGCGGCCGATGACATATTTCTGACGTCAGCAGCCCAGGTGAGTTTGGCTTTGAGCGCTGCGCCAGATGCTTTCCGGATCATCAGAGCGTTGATTTCGCTCTTCACCTGACGAATATCGGTCGCAAACTCCTCCTTAGGGGTGGAATTTCGGAGGAGCCGGAGGATTTCTTGGAGCATAAGGAGATGACGACGGCGGCGCCTCGCAGCATCAGTCCCAATCTTCCTAAAAAATCGTTTGATTTTGTCATTGAAAACAGGCCACGAAGCAAGAGTAGGAGACACATTGTGGAGATGCTTTTCCACAAACTGAACAAACATTCCCCAGTGTTCCTTCTTGTCGAGCAGAGAAACGTTCAGGAACCAGTTTTTATTTGAAGCACTACCTGCGGCACAAGCTGAAGATGGAGGTTTCCATGACCACATGATGGCACTGTGGTCAGAAAATGAGCAAGGAATAACCTCCATCTGTCCAGGTGAGCCAGCAAAAGCATTATCGATCAAATATAGGTCGAGTGTAGATGACACAAGGGGTCCTTGATTGTAAGTGAACCCCGGATGATTTCTATGTGACTGGTGTGTCTATAGATCGAATAATGCATTTTGCTGACATAAATGATGAACATGTCCAGACGAAAAGTTGTTATCATAGTCTGGATGGCAGTTGAAGTCGCCAGCAATCACCACAGGCATAGCACAACACAAATAAAAGTTCAGATCGTCGAAAAAAGTCTGTTTCTCTGCTCTTCCACACGGCGCATATACGTTAAGCAATCGGAAAGTCACACCTGATGATAAAATGTCTAACGAAATTACTCTGTACTCGCAGTCATAAATACAGTTCGACACCTGAAGGGAAGGGTTTAAGATGATTGTAACAATCCCTTGTCCAACAGGTGAAGATGAGTTTATGAAGAATTGCGCACTAGGAAATTGACTGCGAAGGCTAGGTAGATTGTAACCTTTCTGCGAGTGAGCTAACTTACCCTCCTGCAGAAGGATATCTGGCCGGTACAGAGCAATAAAAGCTAATAATACCGATTGCTTAAAATGGGAACCCAGGGAACGTATGTTCAGCGAGATGACCTTCATGCAGAGGATTTAGGTGGAAGAGGCTGACCTAACTTCGATAGTGGCTGGTCCGTCTTCGACGACGAATGTGGCTCAGCAGTCCTTCGAAGCGGTGAGCGCGTCCGATGAGAGGAACTATGACGGCTACTCACACTGCCGTCCCTCTCGGACGATGATGATGCCTTCTTGTCCCTTATGCTACGATGGCGGTTTTTCTTTTTACGGGGAGACTTGCTCTCCGTACGCCCTTCCGGCTGCGTCGATGTGGAGATCGCCGTTGGAGCCGAAGATGACACAGGGAAGGCTGCAGGAAGACGCGTGATTCCCACTGGCTGCGATGCTGGTAGAGACGGAGGGGGGAGAGCTGGAAATTCCTCCTTCAAAGGCGTCGAAACCTCACCCAATGGGGCTTCAATGTCTTCCTCTGCAGAGACCACTTCTTCATCCATTACGATGTCGCTTGATGGCTGAAGCAGGGACGTCTCCTCAGCAACCTCTGAAGACGGAGGGAGTGATGATGGCGGCACTAATCCCTGCTCGTCTTCAGTTGGTAGTGGAGGCAAAGATGGCTCAGGTGAAGCGGCCCGCAACGTACGTGGAGAAGGTACGGGACGGGCCGGTCGCTGTGGCTCTGCATCTTGTTCTACAGTTGTCATCTTCGGTGCCGGACGAGGCCTTGACGTGACTGCTGCTGCACTGCTGTCAGTCTTCTCCGGGCAACGATGGTATCTGCCCACCAAACGGGAACATTTCACATTTTTTTCAGGAGAGGGCAATCTCTCCTGACATGAGAAGACTTTTTGCAGTACCAACAGCACTGCCTTATCCCCTTATAGTACACGAAGATACGTTCTCCATGTAAAATAAGGGAATCTGGAATGTCCTTGTCCAGCCTCATATCGAATATATGTCGCCGTTCTGGAGTCGGGGAGTATCAGCGTGCTCGGGACGATAAATACCGAGCACTTCCCCAAATTCCGACATATAAATTCCTGACGTGGACTGTGAGGTGGCCAGGGTCCGCGTGATAAAAGTTGACGGTGGTGTTACCAACTTTCACGCACTCCACATCGACGATGCGATCAGCAATAGCACTTGACTTGAAGAGCATTCTCAACTCCGTAGAGGAGAGTCTCTGCAAGACCAAGATAGAAGGGTCCTCAGACGCTAAGACAGGCGGTACCCCAGATTTGGCGTACAGCGCCTTCATAAAAGCGGCGACGGAAAATGGCCCGTCCGCCATTAACATGACCATTCGGTCCATAATTTAAATGAGAAAAAAGCCACAAAAAAGTTCGGGGGGGGGGTGAAACTTCCCCCGGGGTTGCCGGGGGGAGGGTCCCAAAAGTCACAATATTATTCACGCACGCGTTGGATTGTGGGTAGCGGCGTGAATAATTCTTAAATTCACAAAAAAACAAAGTCACTCACTCACAAACACCAGAGGTCTATTCGAGATAGGTCATGGCCTTCCGTCGATCTTTCATTGGGTGCTCACTATTGTCTCTCTCCCTCTTCCTTTCCGTTCCTCTGCTTTTATTTCCCCTGGGTGGATCCTGGGCCGATTCTGCGCTGTGCGTTCGCCTATCAGCTTTCGAATCCGCCTCTCTCCTCCACCAGTTGTCTTTTCTCTGACGTTCCTTCGTTTTTGCGGTCTATTCGGTCTATTCTTCGCCGAGGGGACGACTTCCTCTCTTTTCTTTTCCTTCCTTGTCAAATCCTCTTCGGACTTGTATTCTCCGTTAATTTCTTTTTTCGGATTTGACAACTACGTAACAGACTGCCCAGATATCGTGTCCACAACATTAGGGTGTCAAACACGGCACATCATCAAATGGGACAACCCTTCCCGTGATTTTTGGCCACCTCAATTTATTATATTGTTTTATTAGAAAAACGATAGAAAACGAGGCATACCTGTACAGAGAAATTCAATAGGATAACTTGACTGGCAGAAGGGGGTTGGAAACATTTGCTAAGATGCTCGTAGCTGATTGGTTGCACAGTCGGGGCGACTTCTGAAAATTCCAACACGGTTGGAACCAGTGAGTTCGATAAACAACTCACTGTGATCATTGTGGCTCATTGGTTAACATCAGAGTGAAGCCAGCATTTATAGATTACTTATGTCTTGTCTGCGGGGACGAGTGAAATGAAAAAGTGGTTAACTACGAGCAATGGTTAACTACTGCATTGCTTTTGACTGTAAAAACGTTGAAAATATTTGTTTGTCCTTTTTTATAAGTAAGTATCGAAATAAGCTGGATAAACAGCTCGGGTGAGCCAGAATATCGATTATTTATGTTTGTTGCCGAGGGAAAAATTGGCTTCATTAACTGCAGCGAAATGTTCACTCCAGTTGTTTCTCGAGCTGGAACTCCAAACACGCGTCGTTGTCGCTTTTAAGCCGCTTTCTGCCTCGAAATCCCTGAATGTGAAATAGGGATGGGCAAAATCTCTTAAATAATCTATTATTTGATTATCGATTCTTCACTTTTATCCGATTCGATTCACTCGATTAATTGGGTCAGAAAAATCGATTGTTGACCGATTAATCGAGTTTTTTAAGTTTAAGTATTAGCAATTTTATTAAGTATATCCACATATCAGATTTTATTGTGAACTGAAATAAAAGAATTCAGATACCAACTAAAAAATTCAAATAAAAATGTTATTTAAAAAACAATTTGAAAAGTTCAGTTATTCAAAAACAGACTTTAAAAATAACAGTTTTGACAATAGTTTTCCAGTTAACCTATTTCTTGCTTGTGTACAAATATTTCCTTGCTGCTTTTCAAAACATTATATTGATCTTGCCTTTGAAAACATTGTCACGTGCTAGAGCAGTTTCTTCTCGAGCCTAATGTTCAATGTAAGAAGCTTATTATAAAAACATTAAAAAATTGTGACAAAATTGCAAACCTTACATTCCCTCGTTATCATAGCATAAAAAAGCAAATTCATTAGGCTATTTGTTGTTTTTCGTTTGAAAATTTTTGGTGTTAAAAAAAAGAAACTTATTGTTAAAGAATAGAAAAAATGTAGAGGAAATTATGAGAGCAATGTATAGGGGAAAATATCTTCGCATTGAATGATGGGTACAGCTGCCATTTTTTGAGGGCAAGAGGAAGGCAATCCTATACTGCTACTCATCGAAGTGCGCCGTTTTT
>JAHWFO010028400.1:335540-346624 GCA_023313115.1 Rhysida immarginata | reverse complement strand
TTGAATTGACAGACTTAATTAACTTAAAATTATCTAAACTAATATGGTGATCTAATTCTAACACAGGTTTGAATCATTAAATGTTCCTATGGCAATTTTTGCTCAATCTTACCTCCCTAACAAAATGCCGATGTTTGTTATACTCATTGGGGATCACCCTGTCAAAGTGGAATTATCAATTAAAACGGTAGAAATGTGTTAAAGCAAAAATCCAAAAAGTTCAAAGAATTCGCATCATTTTTAATGTTTTCGGGTGTTGCCTTATTTAAATGTTTCTGCAAAGCAACTATCCATTTGCAGCGGGAATGAACGAATGTTATTTCCTTTATCATCAGCTTCCAAGAAATGCAGTTGTTGCTCTTGCTAGCAAATGGTTAATCTCCCGGAAAAGAGGAAGGGGGAAGGAAGAAGCAAAGACAATTAAAATGGCGAAAAAAGTATCGGACACATTCAATTTTCTAATGTGTTGACAAAGAACGTGCCTGGTCCTATAACAAATGAAAATGAAAACAAAAACAAGCCCCTTACCGAGTAAAAATAAATGTTATTATACGAAGAAAAATTGTTACTGAAAAAAAATCAAAAGTTAAGACAGGAGTGATAAATACTTCTTCTCAATTAATGCTCAGTAAAGAAGAACTTGGAAATTGATGCGTAACTTGAATAAAGAGCAAAAAAATTGAATTATTCAAACTCTTTATGAATTTTAGATTCTTATTAAAGCAAAATGTAAATCGTGTTATTCAAGTTCTTCCAACCGAATAAAGGTCTTTAGCAGTAAAAGTTTCGCAGAAAAGTTTCATCCTTTAAAGCAATTTTCATTTTAAATCCCTGCCGTTCCATACCTTGGTCCTTCTAGCGCTACGTTAGCAAAGAGTAAAATGGAAATTTTAAATTAGAAGAGAATGTTTCGAGTAGAAGTTATTGACAGTCTTTCGTTCGGAGAATGGGATCGGATGAATTCGATTTACATTAAAAAAAAAGAACTTTTAGGAAAGAATGGAAATAAATTTATCGATTCAATTTGGACGAGAAAAATTCATTTGGGCGTCAAAAGATTAGATAATAAATATCAGGGCCACAAATTCCAGGAGGGCAGCGATGAATCGCCTGCCAACTCTATGGGAGATTCTAATCAAATATTGATGGAGAAGATTTAAAGCTGTGTTCACATTGCACCTTGTCAAGCACCGTGGGAGAGGACCAACGGACGAGTCCATTGAATGCCTCCTCCTTCTCACAGGGTTACAATTTCTATAGAAAATGAATGCATTAAACTTTCACGAGTTTTAAGGTGGAGGAGGAGGACATGGACTGTTTAAACGTATGTATCATAAAATAATAACGTAAACTCGCTTGACCTTCTATTCAAATAAAACGGTCTCTGCTTTTAGTATTATAAAGAACATTACTTCTGCGAAGAAACTTAATGTTTAAAATTGTAATATTTCTTCCTCCGAGTATGAAAGTAATGACTCCTTAGGAACTATATGGCAATTAAGTTCTAGTTTTCAATGGAATCACAAAACGTAATTTACTTTCTTCCGTGAAAGATATTATCTTTCATTATCTCATCATTTTAAATATTAAAGCTACCTTCGTGCACTGTATTAGATATTACATTAGTTTTCATAGAAAAATCAAAACTTTAAACGAGATAATAACTTTAAAGATGCACACCTACTTTATCCACAGTTACTATCATTACCTATAAATCACTGTCCTTTAAACAGCTTATGAAAATTCAGGGTGTATATTTCCACAGTATCCATTGACATTAGCGGCAGTGTTGCCAGATTCAGTAAATATTTTAAAGCCCTTGTCCTTTGTTGGACATCGTTAAACAATGCACAAAACAATGAAAACATGGACAAGCGCTTTAAAAAAATTACTGAATCTGGCAGCACTGATTAGCGGTTACAATAAAATTTCGATATAAATTTCTATTGGTTATTTTTATACGGTTCTTTTTTGACATTAAAATTTATCGATATCTTTATCTTTTTGTGAGTAGGTTTGTTTGTTTTTTATACAAATCTACAGTTTTATTCTGTTCTTGATGAAATTTTGCACAATTGAGCTTCAAAGCATGAAGAAGGTCACTGTCTACCTCAGATTTTTGAAAAAATAATAATTGTCGATAATAAATCTATATTCATAATGATGGCAGGGCATATTAATAAGAAATATCTCATGATCAACAATGCAAGGCAAAGTGTGTGCAACAATAGGTATCAACTATGGTATCAACACGCAATTCACCAACAATGCAGATTCAACAATATATATCTCATGACCAACAATGCAAGGCAAAGTTTGTACAATATAAATAAGTTTCAATTTGTAAAAATGCAGAGGATTCCAGTTATTCAGGCTTTTCTTATAAGTGACAGTTCTTAGCAGTTAACAATTTCTTGAAAATCTTTAAAAATGATCAGTAACTGGAGATAATGGAGAGTTAGCAGACTATTGAGAAAGAGTGGAAAGACGACAGAGGAAGCAGTCCTTTAGATCCGTGCTGTATTGAGCAAATGATAAGCATGTCGGTAGAAGAATCGGCGACCGCTCGACTACACAAAGTGATGAATGGCCAAATTTTGCTTCAAGACATCGAGAGCAGAGTGGGAACTGCAACAATATCAAGTGTTGGTTGGTTTGGTTTGGTTTGGTTTGGTTTGTTTGGTATTAACGTCCTTTTCAACTGCCATGGTCATTTCAGGACGGCGTTATAGGGGCCGCAAATTTTGCCTCGCAAGGGTTCTTTAACGTGCAGCCGGTAAACGACTACACGGGACCAACGGCTTTACTTCCCTTCCGAAGGAAGTGCGTGATATCAGGATTTTCCCCCCTGAAAAAATCCTCGTCGTCCTCGGCCGGGGTCGAACCCGCGTCCTCGGGCATCAGAGGCGATCACGAACATCAAGTGTACATATAATGTAAGACATTGTGACTAAGAAATTATTTAGGCTAGCTCTGGCATAAATGGAGAGGTGCATCCATTGTGAGCATATAAAAAAAAATTTCGAATTTTCATTATGAATTTTTATTGTATTAATTCTAAGCGTTTTCATGTGTTTATTTTTAAGATATTGCAAAATTTAATAATAAAAAAAAAGAATCCGAGCCACGCCAGGGTTATCACCTAGCTTATTTGGTAGCATAGCAGATCCAAATATTTCATAAAAATATATTTTGACTATATTCTGTGTGAATGTGAATATTTTGGAAACGGAGATGTTGATAATGCGGTGATTGAACGTTCGTTTCCAAAAAGTTTTAATAATGAGCATAAAATGATGATGCAGTGACAGGACATAAATAAGGCAGCGTCTATTGAGGAGGAAAAGGAGTCACACGTGTCCCCCTTGAGTTCCCTATCAAATGTCCAGACGACTGGTAAAAATGCATGTGTCTGGAAAGGAAAGAGAAAAAACGAGTATTGGTCAGAGGAACTCTGCAGCTAAAACAAAAAAACTATACGGCATTGGAAACATCTGAACAACGGGATTTTCGAATAGAGCAAGAGGTTATAAGAGCTTCTACGTTAAGGGCAGAAAGACTTGGGTCTGAACTATCCAGTGGTGTTCCCCTGTGGTGAAGATTGATATCATTTTAATCTGAGCCAGATCAACAAAAGGTTAAATAAAGTTCCGGTATATCAGCTAGAATTCCTGTTTTTCGGATTTTTCTGAGAATTGACAGCCACTTCGCTCTGTGTTGTATTGATTGTGTTATTATTTAAACAATTTTGAGTTATAATTTAACTTCTTGAGATTGTTCTGTTTACCTATAACTGTAACTATCCCGGGCAACGCTGTAATTATTGCCTTTTCTAGTTAAGAAAAAATCTTCAAGGGTCGGGATATTTACTACCTGTAACTAACACATGATTACGATGGGACGATTTTGATAGGAATTTTATTAAAATTTAGCTAAGAATTCTAGATAAAATTTAGCTCGTAGACTCTACACCCGTGGTCAATGAAATGCATCATCTTGAAATTTCATTATTTTATCCCTATTTCTGGAAGTTATTTGCCGTTTAATTGTTTTAATATGACATCATCTCATTAACGAGGCAGAGGATATTGTTCCAAAACTATGGTTTTCAGCAACATGGAGACGGGCCTGAAATTAGTTACTGGTGTGATGAAAACGATTCGCGCGCGATTCTGTCGCTAGATGGGTTACGTGTCTGTCAAAGAATGAACAAAGGATGATAACGGAGCAGTGGCACGGCCTCCTAGAAACTACCAGAAGCTCGTGGCAGTGATCGGTAGTTTCTAGAAGGCCGTGGCAGTGGCCGTGTCCATTCACTTCACTTTTGAAAGCGACGCGTAATGGAGTCATCCAAAGTAGAGCAACGGGATGTTGTGCGCTATTTGACAACGGAAGGTGTAGGAGGTCATAAAATCTATCGACAAATGGAAAGGAATAAGATTGAAACGTCCCGGTAAACTTTCTCGTAGTGTCATCCTAGACCGCGCAGCGAACACAAATCAAGGAACGTCTGCAACAAGGAACAAATGAAGGAACGTCAATGAGAAGTCGTGAGCTCTCCCCTCACCTTATAATCCAGATCTGTCTTCATGTGACTTCCACATCTTCGGTGAACTCAAAAAAGCAGTCCGGGGACGACGTGCGTGCGCAATTGGTTCAAACAGCAGCCAAAGGATTTCGACGAGCATGGCATTCTATGACTAGTGTCACAATGGAAAGTAATTTTAGGTTTCGTTAAAGAATTAAAACGACTCTTTATTTATTGACTGTACCTAATATACAGAGTGACCCATTTTTAAAGTTTCCCCTGGAATAACTCAAAAACAACACATGGGATCAAGAAAGTTCCGAATGAGGGGAAATCGAATGGTACTAAAATAGACCTCCTCCACCCCCTGGGGTGAGGCGGGTGACCATTTTGAAATCTTAAATAGGAACCCCCATTTATATTGCATATTCGGGTAGTACGTCAAAAAAAACATGTGTCTTTTATTGAACTTTTATCCGATCCGATTCGATTGCCCCCTCCGAGACAAATAAATTTCATTTGGAACTTTTTTCGATCCCAAATGTTATTTTCGAGATATTCTAGGGGAAACTTTAAAATGGCCCATCCTGTATACTCAAATTAGGTGAAGCAAGACGCCTAAACCAATCCAAAATGTCAAAAGTGTTAAAGTTGTATGTAAATGCGCGTGCGTGCGTGCGATACATTTCCATGCATAAAGCTCCGACTTACGATTGTTAATTTTAATCATATTTTAGAATTTCAATTATTCTATCGTATTATGATTTTACCATGAACACTATCAAGTATAATTCTGTGTAGACACTGAGATCTGATTATTTTTCCTCTGGCGGAAAAACCATCGTAGATTCATTGGAAACCGGAGTGAATTATAGAGCCGTTCTGCCTTTGGCGAATTGGGTTTTCTGCATTTGATTTTCAATCAAGTGACACATTTTGCAACTTAAAATAATGACAACGAAGCGTCGACTATAGAAAACTTTGAACAAGCTGACAAATTATTCAGGTGATTACATCGGACTAACAAAATTTGCTTGTACAGGAAAATTGATTCGTCCCACTTCATCCAATCAAAAATTATGTTGCTACAAGCAGCATCAATTTGTTACTATGACCGTGAGAGAGAGAGAGAGAAAGAGAGAGAGAGAGAGAGAGAGAGAGTGAGCGAGCGAGTGAGTGAGTGATTGATTGAGAGTAATTAACAGCATGGCAAAGTAAACAAACCTTATTTTATACAAACAAGTGCATTATTTTTCTAAAAATGCCTTAAAAAGATAACTTATAGACATCATTCGCACATATAATTAACAAATATATGTTTGTAACTAACTAAAAACGGTAAAATAAAGCTTTGTGAATAATTATTTGAAGGGATGAGAATGAAATAATCTTGGGTTGAGAATGAAATAAGTAATGAAATAGTTTTAACAAAAATTGGGTTTTAGGTGAATTATTTCCTTACATATTAAGGGATGCTACTAGTGAAATAGTTTAAGATAAAGTCAAAAAATGCTGGTAATTCTAATTATTTATTTATAATAATAAAGCTTTCAGCTTCTCTTTCTGGCTTTGCATTATATCATTCTCAACCATTCAGCAGTTCATGGTAAGAAAACTAAATACAGAAAATGGTTGGAAACCTCATACTAAGTGAATTACGAGTAAAAAATGACTTTCAATCTAGAAAGAGGCGATATCGCTCTCAATCTAGAAAGAAGTGATATGGGATGTCAAAAATAACAAAATAAATCGTACAAAGTTTTAACGGTTATCGAGATATTGCACATTTTTAGTTCTAACTTTCAATGTTAAATTATGGGCAGGCGTTGCTAGCTGTCCGCAGTTTTTACCGAATAACGTTATTGAAGATACTTATTTAAATTTTTTAGAATATGATCTACCAATTTTATCGGAAAACGTGCCTCTGAATGTGCGTAGGTACATGAACTTTCAAAGGATCATGCATCGGCAGGATAATGTGAAATTTTCAAATAAATGGACTGAACTAAACGATCTGATTTTTTGGCTTGCTAGATCGCCTGTTGATTTTTATGTATTGATTCAACATTTAAAACGCCTCTCAGTTTCCGTGGAGGCGCTGAAACGATTTGTGGCAACGGAAGCAGTCTGAGGTTCAGTTGGGAATCATTTTCTAAAAATGAAAGAACGGTAAAAATGGTTTACAGATAGGGAGACCACTGTAATGTAAGAACATAAACTGTGGTGTTCGTTTTCAGGGATGCTGTAGACTGAGAATGAACGAAGTTAACTTTGGAAAGTGGCATTTTAAAGGCAGAAATATTTTGGAACAACTGCACACTACTGCCAACGAAAATAACATAACCTCCGAACAAGGAATTTCAAGAATTCCATAAATAAACCTACTCTTTGACAGTTGCTAAGAAATATATGGGATCTGCTGTGCAGGGCTCATACTAGGCACGCACACCAGCAGAAGTTGGCACTTTTGTGCAATTTGTTATGTCAGGAAACGTTCATCCAAAGTTAAACAAGGCATGTGATGAAAGTTTATCCAGTGGCAAGACCATGGAACTCATCTTATAAACGTCCAAGCCTCTTTCTCCTGTTCTATCGTTTCTGTAGTGATTACCGTAGCAATTGAATACTGTAATTTGAATAAAAGGCAAGTGTCTTGTGAGTTGTAGTTTAGTCGAAACCAGCATTAGTTGGAGAAGGGTATTATAAATTTTCAATCTGGATAGCACACATCGAATGCTGAAACCAGAGGAAGTGCTTTGCGCATGCAAGGTGGCAGTCATAGAAGGAACACGACAGCTCAGGAGGAACGATACGTAAAATCGGGTTATCATTCAGCAAAAAGTGTGAGAAATCTAACGCTTGCAGATACGTAATGCTGAATGAGTAATGTTGTGCTGTATGCACGTCAGCTTGCCAAATGCATTCCACTGTCAGGGCTCCATCGACGGAAGAGATTAGAGTGGTGTAAGGATCATTATGCTTGTCCAGGTTAAAGTTCCCCGACGAGCCTTGGTTCACTATACAGAAGAATTCTGGACATAAGCAGATCCGACGCAAAAGGGGAACTCATTACCACCAGTAACACATTTGAGAATGGTCGAGGAGTCATGATGCGAGCTGGTATCACGCATAATTTCAGAACGTCACTTCACACCTTTAAAGCAGGGTCTATCACAACAAAACAGTATTGTACGAACATTCTTCTAGGTCATCTTCGTCCACACAGAGCGCTCAGGCTATCTGAGATTTTGGAAAGCGAGGTATGCAGTGGCACAAAGTAATCTTCAGTTTTTTCGCTGAAGGAACTGAAAACTGCATTAAGGAAGATGGGACAAAATTCCGACGACAATCTCAATATACTAGTGGAAATCAAGTCAAACAGATACAAAATGTGCATTGAGGTTAGAAGAGGCAATACTTCCTACTAAGATTCTCAAATTTCAAACCAGTCATATAAAGGCACCCTTTTGTGTCTCCAAAAAAAAAAAAAAAAAAAAAAAAAAAAAGGTGAGATATTGAATAGGACCTTTTTTGATTTTGTTATGATGTTCTTTCCTTTGGTGCAAATTCTGTGTTATTTTGTATTAAGAAAGTGACTGTAATGTCTCGACTGAACTTTTGGTCTGTTTTATTTCTTGGAAAATGTCGCTGTTTCTTAGCAATTGTCAAGCAGAGTAATTCGATTGACATTCATTCTGCGTGTAAAGTGGTGATAATTGTGAAATTTGGTGAATAACTGTATTACTGGTAGCAAAGTTGTCCTTATCTTAGAAAATGCGCTTTATTTAAAAACATTGTAAGGTCAAATCACTGTACTGTCACGGTTTCTTTCTTCATTTTAAACTTCATATTAATCTCGCTATGATATGCTCATCCGACGGCCTTTAATTTGTGTGCTTCGTGTAATGTTATACTAGTGCTGTTAAAACTAGTGTCTCCTTTAATACTATAGAAAGACAACTTATTTTGTTCGGAATGCATAGCCTTTACAGAACAACGGTGATAAGACCGTCCTTGGAATTTTCTCTCGGGATATAACACCTAAATCATAAACGACCTACATATTATACCGGATACATCAGATATATGGTATTGGCAGTGAAATATTTTATGGCACTGTTCTCTTAGGCTTTCAACGTAAGTGAAGATAGAGATACATCTATTGGCCTCGTTGACTGGCTTGTCTATGGGTCATCGCAAGATTATTTCCACTTGACCTCAATGATGGATAGCCATTAAGAAGCTATGTCATCGTCCTCCTTGAGCTTCGTAGGCACGCTATTAAGTTGCGTCAAGTGCTTGTTTCATCAACTTGAGCCACTATGGCAGCATTTCATTACTCCTTTATTCTAATTTTTGATTCATTGTGTAATTTTGTTATTATTATACTTACCTGAATAGTTTTTGATTTCTTATGTAGGCCTATTTATTAAACTTTTTTTATCCACAGCGTTCTGACTGCTTTCACATATATTACAGTGATGA
This sequence comes from Rhysida immarginata, assembly GCA_023313115.1. Lineage (NCBI taxonomy): Eukaryota > Metazoa > Arthropoda > Chilopoda > Scolopendromorpha > Scolopendridae > Rhysida > Rhysida immarginata. The sequence goes on along the minus strand of JAHWFO010028400.1, from coordinate 337,611 downwards.
CAGGATTTAGTGAAATGTAAAGTTATAAAGGAACCATGCTATTTTCTTTGCGAATTCTTTATTCGTTAATCAATATTTCAAAATACCAAAATGCAAATAACAATAAATAATTTTCAAATTAGAACTGCTCAAATTTTCTTATTGTATATTATTTACTACAGTAGTTTTTATTTCTTTTAAGAACTTATAAAGTATTTTACTTTATACTCTTTTATATTTCACGTCTAACTTGTTAGTTCTTCTCTAAAAGTAAGCGTTTAATATTTTGTACTGAATATTTTTTGTATGATTTTGCACATAGAGGATAGCTAAGCTCTATTTCATTCGTACATTGAAAAGACAAAGCTCAGAAGCGAAGGAAGTAGCTCATCTGTTGCGGAAACGATTAGGTGTTGATAATCTGGTAGGGAAAATTACATCAATGGCCATTGAGACCGCGCCTGTCCGCCGTCAGCCGCAAACTGTCAACTCGATGTCGGTTTCTATCAGGTGGAAGAACGTAGCCCGTTCAAACTAAGAGAAGATATCGATTTTTGGAATCAAGTTTTTCTTTCGAAAATCTCGTTCTCGTAGTCTGAAAAACGTGTACATCAAATACCAGGGCTTTCCGAAACGGAATGTTTTAATTTGAACGGATATATATGAGAGAAAAACGAGGCACAAAAACCCTGGAATACAATAAATAATAGTTATTAATTAAAAATAAAAATAAATAAATAATAATTAAAAAATAATTTATAAATAATAAATGAAATCAAAATAAATGAAATCACATTCTAGAGGGATCCTTAAAGCAAACAGAATATTAGAGAATTATCCTGAATTATCCTCGTATATCGTCTCTATCCGAAACGTCAGCTTTTTATTTTGCTTTTATTTATTATTTACAAATTATTTTTTAATTATTATTTATTTATTTTTTATTTTTAATTAACAACTATTATTTAATGCTTTAATTTGGATCACTCTAGCTTTAATAACCTACGGAGACTTTAGGCAGTATAATGCATTCCATCGACAATTTTTAACTTAGCTCATTTGAGACAGATTTTTATAATACCGTGTGATATTGCTAAACAACGGAACTCATCAAATATTTAGAGGAAAATGATGTAAGATTCAGGAACGTAAATATCATCTGATAGCAATAGATTATAATTAGAAAGATCTCAATATTGGATCCGATATTTTATAGGGATATGGAGCGCATTGATGACGACGATAACGTTTTATTAGAATTAAATGATATGGTCTAAACGATCGGATCAGATGATGTATTTTCCCGTCAACAGTATGTCCAGTGGTTTTGGATCAGGAAAATATAAGAAACTAATTATACAGGCTGGCAATGAAAAATCATCTTAAACGAATATGCATAATTCTTGTGGTATTTCGTGTACTGAACCCGAAGAAACCTCAAGATGAGACCATGATAATAATGATAATAAAATCAAGGAAACATTGTAAGAAGGAGCTTTAGCTCTGAAGCAGAAATACATTCATTAATTTATTATGAGCATTTGAGAAACCGTGCGCCAATAAAGCGATCGTCGCGTGCGTGTGCTCACTTCAACAATGCTTCAAAGATAAACAGAAAGTAACAGTATATTCATTCTTGATGATTCGATTGTTATATGACATGCCATTATCTTGGTATTCTTAAATGGTTTTAGCACGTGAATTCGACTTGAAGGGGTCCACGAAAAATTCGAAAAGTTGATACAACCGAGCTACGACCAAGGAAGATAAAAGAAGGAATGGAAGCTCCTCCCATTTTTCGACCGTAATATTATTATTTCTCTTAATGCCCTCAAAACCAGTTTGGCGCTCGTCCCGAGCAGGAAGTGTCGCCATTTTCCTGTACTTGTTACCTACCAATTGGTTTCGATTTCGTTAGGCAAGAAATAACAACAACAGATTTTCTTTGTCGCCAATATTATTATCAAAATTAGGTATTTCAAGATTCGGTTTTATTAACTAACGCAATATATTACGCGATACCGGGCCGCAGTAACAAGACAACTAAACACAAGGTTTACTTTTTGTTTTTTTTAACACACGAGAGATCAAG
>JAHWFO010028400.1:307125-335140 GCA_023313115.1 Rhysida immarginata | reverse complement strand
TTTATAATTTTAAATAAAGAATTTAAAAGTTATCCTGTGTTTCTTATTTATTTAATATAAATTTATTTATTTACAAATTACAAAAAAGTTATTAATAATAATAGTAATATTAAAATAAAATAAATTCAAAGGTTAATTGTATAAAATGAAAATATTTAGGGATAGAAATTAATAAATTTGTTATTTTAAATTTGCTACTATAAATAAATAAACTCTTAAATAAATGTGAATATCATAATATTATGCAGACTTTACGTCATATACGATGTGAATGAGGCCGATGAGAGAACTGCCTCATGACGTGAAATATAAACATTATGTCATCAGAACTGATTTTCTTAATGGCCACATAAGGGCGCCACTCAAAAATAAATTACCATTAAAAGCTTCCATTCCTTCTTTTATCTTCCTTGGCTAAGACCTTGATGGTCATATTACTGTAAACAGAAATTGAAAAAGTTAATCCGTTTTCATACGGGATCGGCAAAGCGGCGAAGCGGTATCTGTTGACGCCTGCGCATTACACCCAAGGCCAGCTAGAAGTGCAATCAACTTCAGTGCCGTGACCGGGAAATATGCCAAGCAACAAAGTTGAAATCGAGTTTAGCTACATCCGATCACGGCCGTCTACGTACTGTAGCACGTGATCAAAAGAGTGAGGACGGAGCAGAATTTTATGGTTAAATAGAGTAAAGAGAATGCACTTTGCTTTGTAAATGTGAAGATACAAACTGCTATTGTCATTTAGCTTTTTACATCGTTAAATACATAGAACAGAAACGTGATCACGTACTTGGTTTTCGATCGCTTCTATTGGAAATATTGCCGATCGATGTTGGCGATACTCAAATTTAAAAAAAATCTTGATGAAAGTCAAATTTAAAAATATAGAAAAATATGCACACTGAACAAATAAAAATAAAATTAGAGTATTACTTGTATGTATACAGGGTCGGAACACATTAATATGACCACCTGCTAGTATACGGAATATCCACCTTTGGCGGCAAGTCAACGTGGCAGAGTCAATAAGTCCTCGGAAGGTGGTTGCAGGTATCTCGGAAGGTGGTTGCAGGTAATTCCATCACCGTGCGTGGTGAAGGGTCCAGCTTGCGGACATGGCGATCGAGATGGTTACACAAATGTTCAATGGAGTTGAGCTCCAGGGAGTTTGGTGGCCATGGGAGTAGCTTGAATTCATCCTCATGCTCCTCGAACCAGTCGTGGACAATTTTGGCCGTATGGCAGGGAGCATTATCCTGCTGAAAGGTGCCATCACCCTGAGGAAACACTGTCGACATGAAGGGGTGTACTTGGTCTGCGACAATCGTCAGGTAACGAACACCATTCAGAGCAGTTCACAAAGGTGGCCGTTTCTGAAATGCTGCCCCCTTTGGCCCGATAACCAATGATCATCCCCTTTTGGAAGTCCGACAGATCGCTTGCTCTGCCCATGACGTCGACAATTGCTGTGTTAACGGATGCTCTACACATGTGCTGTTGTCAGCTTTTAATGATATGCAATGAATTTTCATCTGCATACCATGGGACGTTCCAACATGTTCGAGGAGAGGTGGTCATATTATGTGTCCAGACCCTGTATACTGTTTCGTTATGTTTTAATTATGCTCTCTCAACGACATATAGTTGAACTTCTTTATAACGAACTCTGATACAAAAAAACGAAACAATTCGGAACTCCCGAATGTGCCAATTGCTCTTTCAACAGTGACATAACCAATTCTGAATTACTTCAGATATAACAAATTTCGGATACCACAAATTTATATGGACAACGAAGTTCTTCCAAAGTTTTACTACAATAAATTAACATCGGAACGACGTTTCTATGGGGAGCTAATCACCAATGAACAAAACAACCGAAAATAAATTTAAAGAATAGCTCAAGACGGGGTCCGTGAGTTTTTATTCATACGCCTTACCTCAGATGTTAAATATTGATGAAAAATAGGAAAGAAATTTCCACAGCAACGAGAAAAATCTTCAAATTTTAAAATTCATGAAAATTCTGAGCGGCCATTCCTAACCTAACACTCTATTAATATAAATATAAAACTATATTTCTCTATGATGTACAAATAAAAATATTTGTACCAAAATGAAAACTTCAGCATCTCAGCGAAAAAAAAAAATTATTATACCAGGCTTGTCCGTTAAGTTAAGTACCGTTTCGTTCTACTGCCACCGCAGCGCTAGTGTCGCAGTTTCCAGCATGCACACTCGTCTCTCTGGTTCATTATCTTTGCACTGACGCCATTACAGCAGGATTGTGTTGTGTTTACATTTGTTAGTGAACGTTGAAAATGTTTAAGACAATTTCTGAGCCCGCGGAATACGGTTTTTGAACGCAAAGAATGTTAAGCCAGCTGAAATTCATCGTCAACTTGTAGAGATTTATGGGGAAAATGCAATGACTGATGGAATGGCGAGAAAGTGGGTTAGTTAGTTCAATGATGGACGAATCAATGTTCATGAAGAAGCACGGAGTGGGCGAACCAATGTTGTCAATGATGATTTGGTTGAAAAAGTGAATGAGAGAATTCATGAAAACAGACGGTTCACAATTAGAATGCTTTGTAATGAGTTTCCACAAATTTCAAAAACTGTTTTGCATGAGATTGTCACAAATCTTTTAAATTATCGCTGTCGGCATCTTTCTATGGACTTCGCACGAGTGACGTAACAGTTAGCTCCACCCCTTGACAACGCGCCATCTTGGTTCCACACGTGTCGTTGCTAAGCATTAGATATGCTGATTCTGATTTGGCTACATAAGTGATCAGAATGTGTGCAATAAAACTATATTTTATCGCTATGTTTTTTATGACGACCCAAAATTAATTTCAAAAGGAGAAAATGATTTAAACTCTTCCTAGCAACGGCTGTGTGGAACCAAGATGGCGAATCACTAAGGAAGTGATGTCTCTTCCTGCGAAGTCAATGAAGAGGGCATAGAAATTTGGTTTCCCGCTACGACAAATGTCTGAACAACGGTGGCAACTATGTAGAAAAATAGTTTAAGAAATGCTGTTTCATGTAAAAATAAATTTTGTTTTGAAAAAATGTTTTTATGTGTTTTTTTTCCAAAACGTTACTTTCTTTCCGGACACCCTCGTAAGTTTTCAAAAAAAAAAAAAACCAATCAATTTTAAAGAATAACTCAAGGATAGTGATGAGGGTTTATCCTGCGCCGCACCTCAGATATTTAAATTATTGATGAAAATAGGAAAGAAAATTTCACATCCTGGATTCGAAATTAAATCATTTTCGTTCGTAATTTCACCAATAATCAATTTATTTACATATAGATCTGAGACCATAAAATTGGTAGTTTGGAGAAAAATTACTAAATCCATTTTCATATTGAAATATAATAGGTATGAGTTGATTTATTGACTTTAAACTTTTATTTAATCGGACATATTTAAAAAGAAAAATAAAGAATATTACAAAACTGTTATTTCATAATAAATTTTTAACATATTGGATTCCAGATAAGTTTTAATTCAAGTTTGCTCTAATTATGGTTGCAGTATGTTGGATTACGAAATTCAATTAACAATCCATGATTTTAATTAATATCTTTTTTAAACGCTCTTGTCTAATTACAAGGACATTTAACCTGCGTTGAAATACGAAACGTTTTCATTAATTTTATAATGAAAGCAGAAAAAAAGAATCACGTGCATTAAAAATTTTAAACTTAATTCTTATGCTAAACTCTCCTGATAATGAAAATTATACAGGGTGTCCCAAAAATCCGGTCTCTTAGGGAATATTGAGATGTTGCAGATTGAGAATACACATAGATGAATAAATATAATATAGTGATATTATAGCCTTTGTTTCAGGTAAGAAACAAATTACGATAATAACACTAGTCAACACACATTTTGTAATTTGTATGTAGAATCCGAATCTGCTTTTAGATTTTTTCTATCACCTCACGTTTCCAAGTTATGCACTTCGAGACTTCTATGTTAAAGTAATGGGAGTGAAGAGAAGCGGCTACATTGTTAAAGTATCCATATTTTGGGGCCGCAAGGAAATTTACCAGGCCCCAAACACTGAATGATTTAAAAATGTTTCATTGTAAAACAAGAAAGCTGCGCGTGCTAGAGAAATTTAAAAATTATATTCGTAATCAGCAGAAAAAATACTACCAAAAATCACCCACTTTCATTTTGTCACAAGAAAAATCTTAAATTTTGTTGGCCAGTGTAATTGTTAAGTTGTACAAATTTATGTCTCTCTTGAGCCTTGCAATTATTGATACGAGCACAGACTACTGCATTTCAATATTCATTTTGGTTGGTTTGGTTTGTTTGGTATTAACGTCCTTTTCAACTGCTATGGTCATTTCAGGACGGCGTTATAGGGGCCGCAAATTTTGCCTCGCAAGGGTTCTTTAACGTGCAGCCGGCAAACGACTACACGGGACCAACGGCTTTACTTCCCTTCCGAAGGAAGTGCGTGATCTCAGGATTTCCCCCTGAAAAATCCTCGTCGTCCTCGGCCGGGATCGAACCCGCGTACTCGGGCATCAGAGGCGACCACGCAACCGCTGAGCCACCGAGGCCGATCAATATTCATTTTCATTTTGAAACCGGACTTTTGACACACCCTTTACACGAGGTTAACGAACTCAGTAAATTAGACCAATTTAAAAAAAATGAAGGGGAAGGATTGCAAAATACACACTCATCTGAAATATATACGGAATTTTCGTATAGAAAATGCACGTTTATTGTATGAAAATGATAAAAAATATTTTATTCGAAATATTGCCCGTCGCAGGCTATACATTTTCCCCACCTGTCTGATAATTTGTGGATGCCACGCCAAAATACCTGTTGCTCTTTTGAGGCAAACCAGTCATCCAACCATTTTCTTAAGAAGTGAAGCGCTGCTTAGCAAGTGCGTGTCCCATCGATGCAAATAAGCAGTAATCGGACGGAGTCAAGTCTGGTGAGTACGCCACATGCGAAAGTATTTTCCAACTAAACGCCTCAGTAAGTTCCTTGACCAGTTTTGCTGTGTGTGTGATGGTGCATTATCATGAAGCAAAATCACTTTGTGTTGCCTTTTTTGATATTCCGGTCCTTTTTCACGCAAATCTTGATTCAAATTGATCGTTTTTGTCGGTAGCGTTCAGTATTAAAGTTTCAGCAGGTCATAATAGATCACGCCTTTCTGATCCCACCAAACACAAAGCATCGTTTCTCACGTCAAAATCGCCACTTTTGAATTTTTTAAACCACTGAAAGCATTATGATTTACCAAGAGCATGATTTTCGACAAGCATTCGATGCGATTCTGAAGCAGTTTTCTTCAAATGATAACAGAAAATCAATCCTGTGCGAAAATCATAGTTTCCAGGCACAAAATTCGACATGTTCGATGCTATTACAAACTATCCTGTTGTATGAAACTTGTATTGTTGCGAATTAAAAATCTTTGCCAGATGTCAGAGTAAGAAAATGGCGCCAACGACGCGCTTAGACGGTAACTACATTGACAGCTAGGGCCATCTATGGGGACATTCCGGTTTCATATTTACAGTGGCTGGAAATGGTATTTACCAGGTGTGCAACTAAGATTCCGGGTTTCACACATGGATGGCGCTAACGACATATGTAGTCGACATACATGCCGGAAGTTTTGTGGACATCTATTAACCAATAACCAGTCGGAATACCAACACATATCGCAACGTAAAAGTATTTTTCCAATAACGAAGATATCGCTTTTGTGCCAAACAAACAGCATTTGCGGGAAGCTTAGTTTTTCTGCTTTAACCTGAAAAAAAATGCAGCTGAAGCACATCGTTTGCTTGAGGAGGCCTACAGCGAACATGCACCATCGAAAAGTACATGTGAAGATTGATCTAATCGCTTCAGAAGTGGCGATTTTGACACTGCGGACAAGGAGCGCTCTGGAAGACCAAAAACAATTGAAGACGCCAATCTGCAAGCGTTATTGGATGAAACCGAGAGAAACTGTCAATGGGCATCGCTTCTGATAACAACTGATCAATCTGAACCATGCATTGTCGAAAAAACGGCCATAATGAGAGACGAGACACTAACGAGTGATCTTGCAGCACGACAACGCTCTGTGCCATCGCGCTTGCATCGTCCAGGAGACCATCAAAACGCTGAAATGGACTCTGCTATTGCACCCGCTGTATTTGCCAGACCTGGCCCTTTCCGATTATCACTTGTTACGGTCGACGACGCATGGCTTGACTGAGCTACACTTGCCCACTTTCGAAGAAGTGCAAAATTGGTTGGATGAATGGTTTCAGTCTAAGGACGCCTCGTTTTATCGTCGCGGTATTCATGTATTTCCAGAGAGATGGCAAAAATGTGTAGCTGGCGAGGTACGATACTAAGAATAAACCATTTGTTGTATTTTCTCGGTGGCGGGCATTTCTCTTGACATTGATCCAAAAACCCGGAAATTTAGTTGCACACCTAGTAATGGAAATAGATGCTGGAAATGCCCGCCATCGGCTTCACGACATCGTTTAGTGCACAGTTGCATGTTGTGAAATATTCTGCTCAATATGGCTGCGAAGATTTGCAGATCTTCAGTGGTGATTTCCTCATTCAGCTCAGGCAAAATGTACGCGTTTTCATGCACTATTGCACTGTAACTTCTGAATCACTCTCTACATTCTTTTTTTTTTTAATTTCTGAACGCATTTATTCAAGATAAAATCGTAAAATGTTTTGGATAGTACAATACTCTCAATCCATTTCGTGAATTCATTTTCGTGATTCATTTTCAATCCTGGTTTTCAAACGGTGTGGCCATCTTTTTTCTATCGCTTGGTGTGATCAAAATCACTTCGCCGGGTTAGAGAAGGTCTCACACGTTATTAGGTGCTATCCCATGACGTTTGGCATGTGAGTGTAAAATAATAGTTTCAAGCCTCTTTCACAATCCAACTTACTGGGATTTTCAAGGAATCATTTCAAGGATGGAGAAAAATACGACGGACAATCATAATAAGTTTTGACAATCATCCTAAAGGAAGAAAGAGTCACAGACAAGAGTGTTAGTGATAAAGTTAATCCTTCTCTACATACGCACCAGATAATTTGCTACACCTTTTCAAGCGATAAATGAGCTGTTGAATACCGTTTCAAGAATTTTTCTATTTGGCTGCTGAAGAAGCGTTCCACCTCTGAAATGACCTCATGCTCGAAATGGAAGCGTCTTTCAGGCGGTTTTTTCCATGAAGCTAAAATAATCATTTAGTGTCAGGTAACGGACTCCCCAGTGATTGTTGAGACATTATGTAGAGTTTCTTTCACCAAAGGCTCTAGTTGTCCAATGATTGTATTAACTTCACCCCCAACTTGACCGCCTTCACGGCTTGTATGTTCACACAAGCATCAAGAATGGTAGTGATTCAACCACGCGCTATCTTTGACATGCCACGAGATAGCATTTTCCAGGGATCGCATGACGTTTGGAAAAGTCCGTACAGCAGCGCCACATGACAGCAAATTATTGACTCGAGAAGTATAAACAAATTCCAGGTTTTGCTTAGGTTCAATGTAGGATTGGCGGCAGTTAAGAGTGTTTTTCTTGATTATTGGTCATTTTAACATTTTAACGATAAAAATTGAAACAACCCAGTTACTGGCGCGTTTATGTATTACGCTGTGAACAGATTTTGGAATATTTTTCTAGATATGGCCGCGAGGGGTAAAGTAGCAGTAGGTCTGCATGTGCATGTGTGCGTGTTTGTATCAGTTATTAGAACCAAAGGTTTTAATAATTGCGAATATTTGTCACACTAAGTGGAACCAAGCAAACGGGCCTCGAGTTTGAGGCGTTTAAATAAGTTGCGCAGTCCCCAATCGGACTGCTAGATATTTACAGCATGTGCGCCTAGGCGCCTAGAAATTTAAGATCCTTGTTTAGGCGTCTGCTGAGGCAACACCATCTGCCTTAGCTCCAACAGCGACGGAAGACCGATAGTGACTGGATTTTCTCGCCAACGTAACGAGTGTGTGTGAGTGACTTATAATTTGTGAACTTAGAATTATTCACGCAGCATTCAACCAACCAACGCGTGCGTGAAGAACTTTAGTGCGTGTGAGTGACCCTCCTCCCGGCAACCCCGGGGGAGGTTGCACCCTCCCCCCTCGAACTTTTTCAAGAATTTTTGTTTTTTCCTCGCGACCATAGACCGTATGGTTTTAATGGTCGCTGATGGACCCTTCTCTGTTTCAAGTTTTATGAAGGAGCTCTATGCCAAGACAAGCATACCTCCAGTTCTAGCTTCTGAGGACCCTTCAGTTTTGGTCTTGCAGAGACTCTCCTCAACAGAGTCGAGAATGCTCTGCAGACTGCCTTCAATTGCAGACCGCATTGTAGATACAGAATTTATCAAAGTTGGCAACACCACCGTCAACTTGTTTCATGCTGACCCTGGCCACCTTACAGTCCACGTCAGGGGGAGTTCGCCGCTGCTTTCCACGGCGTATATTAAGAATTTTATGTCCGAGTTTGGGGAGGTGCTTGGTATCTACCGTCCTGAGCACCCTGACTGTCCCCGACTCATGACTGGTGAAATTTTCTTTGATATACGCCTGGAAAAGGAGATTCCCGACTCCCTTGTGATGCACGGAGAACGTGTCTACGTGTCATACAAGGGAATGAGGCAGTGCTGCTGGTACTGCAAAAAATCCTCCCATGTCAGAAGAGACTGCCCTCTTCTAAAGAAATGCGAGACGTGTTCTCGCATGGTGGGCAAATACCATCGTTGCCCCGGGAGGATGGACGGCATATCAGCAGCAGGAGCAACAACGCCTCGACCGAAGATGACGTCAATATGGGATGGTGCCGAGCCACAAGATTCGGTTTCATCGGTACCGCCTCCAACTAAAGCTTCGGAACCGACACCTTCGCTTCCGTCAGATACAGCGGAGAAACCGCACCCACAGCCATCAAGTGACATCCTGATGGCTGAAGAGGTGAACTCTGCGGAAGACGGCACCAGCGCCCCATCAAAGGTTATATCCACTCTTCTGGAGGAAGAATTTCCGGCTCTTCCTCCTCCATCGAAACCGACATCACAGCCTCTATTGAATTTGTGTCCTCCTCCGAATTTGCCAGTGTCATCTTCGGCCCCAGCGATGAACTCTAGCGCATCTACTCTGCGGGAAGGGCCTACAGAAGCTAAGAGCCCTCGCAAGAAGAAAGCGAAGCGTCACCGTAGCAGAAGGGACGGCAAGGCATCATCGTCTTCCGAGAGGGAGAGCAGCGCAAGTCATCAGCGTAGCTCATCTCACCGGACTCGCTCGCCACTCCGACGATCTTCCGAGCATCGATCACCATCTCAGAAGCTCCAGTCTTCGTCTGATAGAGGTTAGTCTCCCTCATCTCAAATCCTCAGAATGAAGGTCATCTCTTTGAACGTTCGTTCCCTTGGCTCCCCATTCAAGCAGTCGGTGTTGCTAACGTTTATTGCCCTGTACAAGCCAGATATACTTCTTTTGCAGGAGGTTAAATTAGCCCCCACGTAACAGTGCTACGATCTGCCTGGCTTGCGCAATCAGTATTCTTCTGGACAATATTTTATAAACTCCCATTCGCCAAATAGTAAAGGGGTTGCGACCATCATTTTCAACCCATCCATCCAAGTGTCGAACTATATGTACGATTGCGAATACAGGGTGATTTCGTTAGACGTCGCAATATCCAGTGTCAACTTCCGACTGCTCAACGTGTACGCTCCATGTGGTACAGCAGAGAAACGAACATTTTTTAACGACATAGACAGTTACCTGTGTACGTCTCTTCCTGTAGTGATCGCTGGCGACTTCAATTGCCATCCTGATGAACATAACATCTTTTCATTCGGACATGTGCATCGTCTGTGCCAGAAAAATGCATTATTCGATCTATGGACACGCCAGTCACAGAGTAATCATCCGGGGTTCACTTACCATCAAGGACCCCTTGTGTCATCTAGACTAGACCTATTTTTGATTGATAATGCTTTTGCTGGTGCACCTGGTACAATGGGGGTCATCCCATGTTCCTTTTTCGATCACAGTGCCATCATGTGGTCGTGGAATCCTCCATTGCCAGCATCAGCTACAGGGAAGGTTTTTCATCGCAACTGGTTCGTGGACATTTCTCTGCTCGACGAGGAGGCGTACATGGGTTCGTTCGTTCAGTTTGTGGAACGTAATCTCCACAACGTGCGTCCGTCTCTCGCCTCGTGATTAATACTCAAGGAGAAAATCAAACGTTTCTTCAGGAAGATTGGAATGGATGCGGCCAGACGGCGGCGTCGTCATCTCCTCATGCTTCAAGAAATACTTCGGCTCCTCCGCAATTCCACCCCAAAGGAGGAGTTTGCTGGTGACATTAAAGAAGTTAAAAGTGAGATCAACGCCTTGATGATACGCAAATCTGCCGGCGCGGCGCTCAGAGCTAAACTCTCTTGGGCTGCTGACGTCAGGTATATGTCATCAACAGCATTTGCAGAGGAGGAACGCCGAGCAAACATTAAACGATGTCGTCGTCTAATGGTGGAAGGTGGAGTCGTGGAAGGTGATTCTGACATCTTATCAGCCTTTCATGCCCACTTTGCATCATTTTTCAATCACCCAGTCGCTCCATCGGAAGCCACGAGGAGTTGGATAGAAGCACTTCGACCTCTCTCTGAGGATTCTGATGCCTTCATTATGCGTCTCTTCACCGAAGACGAAGTTAAGAAGTTTCTGGCAGCGAATGGGCCTACCCAGTCTAGTCCGGGCTTGGACGGCCTTTCGTACGCATTCTACAACGTGACCTGGAAACTTCTTGGGCCTTTCCTGGTGCAAGTACTCAACTCCATCTTAGAAAATCCTTCCTCCATTACACAGGACTTCACCATCGGGAAAATCACCTTTCTCCCTAAAGTCCCGGATCCAGAGAACGTGACCCAGTGGAGACCAATCACCCTCCTCAATACGGACTATAAGATCTTTACTGGAGTCCTTCAGCGAAGACTTAAACTGTTCACCGATGAGTTCTTTGATCCCGGACAATCCTACTCTATTCCATCCCGCAGGATGTCCGATAACTTAATTGCCATCAGATGTGTTATGGAGGAAGCACGTGTTAGTCGGCAGACTCTTGCTGTGTTAAGCATTGACCAGGAGAAGGCCTTTGATAAAGTAAACCATGTGTTTCTTTTTGAAATTCTTCATCATCTTCGTCTTCGGGCTTTTGCTACGGTGATTACTGCACTGTATACTTCGGCCACATCATACGTGGCGATTAATGGTTCTATATCACCCACCTTTGAACTTTTAAAAGGTGTCAGGCAGGGGTACCCTTTATCCCCCCTCCTATACATCTTTTACTTAGAACCATTATTGCAACATCTGAATCGCCACCCAGATGTTCGGGGATACGATTTGCCTGCAGCGTCCATCAACATCAGGTCGCTAGCGTATGCAGACGACATAGTGCTTTTTGCGTCGGATTCGTATTCCCTGAGCATTTACAAAGAGACTTTTGACCATTTTAGTACTTCGACGGGGAGCACCATCAACCTCGCCAAGTCTAAAGGTATTGCTATTGGGAATTGGACCAGTGACTATCTTAAACTCTTCCCAATATCATGGTGTGACCAAGTAACAGTGCTAGGACATGTATTTTCCTTTTTACCAGATATGGACTCTCGTCACTGGCAACCAGTTATTGAAAAGTGTGTCTCCCGCCTTGACAAAAATCTTCGTTTCACCTCATCGATGTTTGTCAAGGTGAGGTTTATTAAAATTCATGTTCTACCACTGTTGTCATCTAAATGCCTGTTCACCTTGCCATCCCATCATCAGCTACGCGAAGTGCGCAGAGCAATTATGAAGTGTGTGTAGGGTTATGATGCCAGCTATTACCTAGTTAAGAGTGACTTTATCTTTGTCCCCTTCAGTAGGGGGGGGGTTTGGAGCTGCCAGACATCAAACGACACCTTGTTGCAGCTAGAATGGCCGCATTGATCCGAGCCTTCCTCTTTCCCCCTCCTATCTGGGCGAACTTTATGTTTTTGCATCTCCGCTTCTTCTGCAAGGTGAATAGGCTTCCGATTCCATCTTCGTTGCCAGTGATGATTAATGTACGATTCCCAGACTTTTACAAAAACATTCAACTGGACTTACTGAACTTTATTCCCGGACTTCGACAACTCGACCCACAAGACTGGGGTAACCTAAGGCTTGATTGGTTCTTCCAGCAGTCCGACCAGGGTGTGACTACCAACATCTTGCAGTCACATCCTGATTATCCATGGTCAGCCATCTTTAAGACAATGAGAGCAATTGCGTTTGATAGAACATCATTTAATTATCAATGGCGTTTGCTGCACCATGGATTCTACACTCTCCAGCGACTCCACCTTTGGAGAGTTGTCGGGTCTGCTGGAAGTTTGTTTTGTGGTGTTGATGAATCCATCGAACACGTGTTTTATGAGTGCTCGTTCGCAAAGTCCATCTGGGATCGTTTTATGCAACACTTTGGGCTGCCTAAATTTTCTTACCAGGCAGTGCGATTCCTGATGGACGACTCCACCGGTGCTGCATTAAAACTGGACCTGGCCGTCTCCATCGCCTTTTTGAATAAAGAACTATGGATGCTCGAGTTGATAGGATGAAAGGGTTAAACCCGACATCTGCAGCAGTATGGAGGAGAGGAGCTGCACATCTAAGATCCTTCCTCCTCCTCGAATGGCACCGGCTAGGTCCAGCTGTTTTTAAAAGGCGTTATACATCATCAAAACGCCTTTGTGTGGTTATCCAGGGGGGTCATAGCACTTATGGACATCTGTTTATGTTCCCCATGGACTTCTGATAATTCACCGGTGGGCGGACGAGTCTCCAACGAAGGCGTTTAATTAAGTGACGCAGCCCTAAAATAAGGGGCTGCTCGACTCTTAAGGCATGTGCGCCTGAATGCCCCGTTCTTAAAGATCTGATTTAGGGTATTCGCTGGGGCGAACAACATCAAGCCCCAGCTCCAACAGCGACGAAAGGCAGAATGGACCAAACAAAAGACCTGGCTCTGGACGAAAGACGGGGAACATGGACTTAGGACTAAGACACGTAAGAGGGATAGAATTTGTAAATCATTTAATGTGAATTCTACTCGTAGCCCTAAGAACTCTGTGACGAATATTCACCGAGCCCAGCCGAGTGCGAAAGACGGTCCGCCGACCCGTGAATCATCGTCGCCCACCGTAAACAGGAGAACGAGAGGGTTACCCCAGCCGACTCGCCCGAGGTACTATAGAAGCCGCCACCCTCCACTGGCCGACGAGGGGCTCGACCGAGGAAAAGGTCGTCCCACCCGCCCGCCAGAAGAGAGGATGGCCGCCATCTGGAGGTGTTCCAGATGTGAAAGAGGACATTGCTTCCCCGACTAGTATCGACGGCTAACGTCCTGCGAATACTTACCCTACTCCCAGCATACAAACGGCACGGTTGCCCGCCTTGCTCGAGACGACGGACTATTTGGCAGCTAAGGAGGAGTCCCACGACGAAATCGCTGACCAAGTCACCGCCATTGTAGAAGGCGTGCTATCTTCGACGCTCTCCATATCTTCTCCGCCAGGATACAACGCAGACGACCCGATGCGCCCCCAAATCGAACACAACGATCTCCCGTGGAGGTTGGGGACTTTGGAGGTGGTTCTCCCCATTACCAGTTTAGCCGGCAGTAGCGTTGGGCGTCCACGCGATTGTCCGCGCTTGGACTAGGAGCAGCTTCCTCTGGTAATAGTAGTACCGGTTTAAAAGTTGTATGCCATTGCTTTGTGAATCTGTTGATAAAAGCATTTACCTATCTCGACATAGCTCTAATCTCTTGTTTCTATTTCATACAGTCCCTCCTTCACGGTCGACTTACCTTGAGTGGTTGCCGCTGTCCTAGAGTGCGGTACCCAGCGAGGCCCGTCTCCTCCCCACGTGGTCAGAGGTCTTCATGCATCGTCTTATCTCCCGGTCACTTCTCCCCCCCGGCGAAGACCTTGCTCGTCCTGAATATAGATTGAACCACAAGGAGACGAACCTTTCACCCCAGGAGGCCTCAGCCAAAGACTTGGACTGAAAGAAGAAAATCAGTATTCAGTTATTTCTATTGTTTACTTGGCGAGTTGCCATATCATTGTATCGTAACTGTTACAAATTATTAAATTTACTTTAACTTACTAATCGCCTCGTCACGCTCTGTTCTTTCAAACAATAATCTCTGACAGTAGTGAACATGGCAGCACGTCATGGGTTAACCGACTTTGAACGTGGCATGATAATCGGTGAAAGACGCATGGGTCATAGCATATCGGAGATTACACAAGAATTCGAATTTTCGAGATCAGCGAGCCGCTGGTTCGAATCCCGCTGAGGGCATAGATGTGTGTGCTTGTCTTTTTACTAACAAGCTTGGAAGGCCAAGCAAAGCCCCAATAGACAGATCTCCTGCTAGGTTAATTTTTAAATAGATCCAGTGGTTATTCTCTAAACCGAAAAGGTAAAGAGAGGAATAGAAAAAGATAAATCAAGCTCCACCCTCATCTGAGGATTATTCGGTAGGAGTTGAAGCAGACGGGCTACGATGATCAATAAGCCTTTGATCACGATGATCAATGCTCAACGAAGGTTAAGTGGCGGAAATTCATCAAAACTGGATAAATGAGCAAAGTAAACGTGTTCACCTTTATCTAGCACATGGCTATAGCTCTGCGAATGCCTGATTATATTGTACCAAATATAAAATTTATTGATGGTAATATTATGGTATGGAGCTGTTTCTCTTGTTCTAGATCCTTAGTTCATGTGGAGTAAACTATGTCATCAGAGCTTTACCTGAACATTCTACACAATTCCTCGATAACTGAGTGGCCTTCTCAGAATCTGGAACTAACTTGTAGGATGAGTTATAACTTCAACTTCGTGCTTAAAAATCAACTTGGCCAAAATTAGTGTCTTAGTCAGCAGGTACTCTTAAATAACACAAATTACAGTTGGATGGCCAAGAGAAACTCAAATACAATAGTCCTCTCGCTACATCGGTAGAGATACTCAAATGCCTTTCTGCTTTGGCCTTCATGCTTTTTTTGCTTTTTTTCTTTTTTTTCCCCTATCTTTCCTTCCAAAACGTCAAAAAGTGATTTTATTACCTTTTTATTTCTGAAATGGAATTTGAAACGCTTCGGCCATTTTTATCCCACCGAACACTCAAGCAGACCATTACTTTACAGGAAAGGTCAAAGCTCATAACGTCATAATAAGTCGGTTGAGTGCAGGTGCGGAACACTTTTTTAAGTATAGTTATTTGCATTTGCAAAAAGATCACTTTAATCACGTGACTTTATCGTTTCACGGAAGGAGATGGAGTATAGTAAGTCCCGTGACAGCAGCAAAAAAAATTATACAGCAATGTTAGGTGTAAACAAATATCACAACATATCTGTAACAACATAAATATCAGGTGTAAGCAAATATACGATAGTTTGAAAATACATGGAAGCCGAAAGGAAAATCCGTGACATGATAAATAAACCCGTACACACATACATATATACACTTTTATTGATTCATGAAAGCGATGTATTTGAACCTATCTCTTGTAGATAAGAACTGTAACAATTAAAATTTAAATTTCATAATTAGAAATAAATATAATTGAAACGATATAGTATGAAACAGGTCATTTTAAGTTCATTCTCATGACTTTTTGACTTTTCTAAAATTACGTTTAATTCTCAGTTTTATCCAGGTTTACCCAGTTTTCTCTAATTGAAAATTCTGTAAATGAAACTTCAATTCAGACTTAGATTAAAAACTTTTACAATTCGGGATATACATAAGTAAATTTAGGTTTGACGGAACAACAAACTACTGCGGCAATTAAATATTTTTAAAAATGTATCTGACGAAGCACACACATATACAGGGTGTATCAGGTTCGATGGTCATAAAGTATCTAGCGTTGTTCTCCGCAAAATTCTAAGCATAATTTTCCTTATCCATTTTTCAAAATTCTAAAAAAAATGCTTAAAATCGTTATCCAAAGTTTGGCTATTATGACGTAATTCTAAAGGCTCAAACACATCTACACGGATTTCACGCGACAAGTTGTCGTGCGCGACTCAAGCGACAACTTAACATCTTTTACGAACTAGTCGGACGACTCATGCGAACGATACGCGTTACTTTGAACTCGTCCGACTTTCTTCCGCACGAAACCAATCACATTGCTCGCTTCTGCCATGTCATCATTTATTTTCGAGTTTCGATAACAACAAATTAAAAAATGGAGGTCTGTTTAGTCGAAGTGAGAGCTGAACATGAACTAAGAACTTTCAACGAAGAGTTAATTATAGAAGTGCAGAAATATTAATAATAACAATATTCTCTGCTGCTTTAAAAGCAATTCTCGCCTCTTCAAAGCATTGGAACCCATTATTTCCACAGAAAAGTAGACCGCTTCCTGTGTTATAAGCACGTTCAGTCGGATGAATTCCAGCCAAGTGTGTCTAATCTTGTCGCACGCGTCGTGCGCATTTTTTGTCGGATGAAATCTGTGCGCGAAGTTTCCGTGCAGATGTGTTTGAGCCTTAAGCCTTCTGACGTAATTCTCAGCATTCTAACGTAATCTATCTATGCCATTTACTGTCCTTGCTGAAGACAAGTTCATTCATAAAAGGATAGGAGACAGAGTCAATAGACTCGCTTACTTCGAAAATAAACAAGAGTTGCTCTACTTTAATGAGCTCTAAATGAATTGATAAATTAACGAAAATTCATAGCTAAAAATCATCATAGCTGCTAAACTGACTCAATGCTGATAGGAAATATCGTAAATAGTCAAGAATAATTAGGACTTTAACGTCAGAAGGCTTAGAATTACGTCATAATAGCCAAACTTTGGATAACGATTTCAAGCATTTTTTTTGTTGAGAATTTGGAAAAATGGATAAGGAAAATTATGCTTAGAATTTTGCGGAGAACAACGCTAGGTACTTTATGACCATCGAACCTGATACACCCTGTATATACACACCCCAGCAAACAAAAAAAAAAAAACCTATATAAAAGTTGTAACACTAAATTCATACAGGCATCAAGCGATGAATGTATGCAAGTCCTCTTTGGCTTCTGCAATTACGACAGGTGTTCAAAGTGATTATCATAAGCGTTGAGATACTTTCGAATACGGCGAACACTCCTACGCATTTTCCTAGCAAACTCTTATCAAGTAATCTCCTATGTCTAGGTGGCCGTTGTGACCTTCTTTTATCGGGATCGTCTTCATTCAATTCATGTAATAATATCAGGATGTAACTTTCGATTTTACTGTTACGGAAAAAGTTATAGATGACATCTAGCAAAAGTGAGTATACATTTTTTGACGGACTCTATATATAAGAATTCCCGGGACTAGAATTGTTCTGAGGTTATTCGGAACTATACTCTGTCCAACGAAAGTTGGAGTGGGCGTGTCCAGTTAAACTTTCTATTTCAATTGTTAGACGTTGTTTATTCTACTTTGGCAACAATGTCTAACAACTGAAATAGAAAGTTTAACTGGACACGCCCACTCCAACTTTCGTTGGTCAGAATATAGCATCCCTGGACCAACACCTCCCCTCCTTTTTCAAAATGGCGGCCAAAATACATATTTCATAATTAATATTCGAAATTCACATTTCCAAATTAAAATTCAAAAATCATAAATAATATTCAAACCACTGTCATTCCATAAAACCACACACAAGGGAAAGGGTGGACCCAAGTATCAAAATAATACGTGTTAATATTTACTTTCTGAATTTTCAAGATTTTTCAACATAATTATATCCAATAATATACTGCACAGAAAAATTACGGGAGCACGCGAGTTCAACAATACTGTCCAAAGTAATTGTTTAAAATTCCTCGTGAATCGATGAAAGTTGTTTCTGGATCACGAAAGGATGGTTCAACAACGTGATTTACCGGAATCTGTCGCGTAGAGAGCTATTGGGAGGCTTGAAGCAAGAAAATCCAACCGACAGTAGCTGATGCCATTGGAGTGTCAGGAAATATCATTTGGCGATTGTGGAATCGTTTCCGGGAGACTGGAAGTGCTCGACGAAGGTCAGGACAAGGTCGCCCTACAGTACAACTGAACGAGACGACCGTTACCTATTACAATGGTCGCCGCTTAATATGGCCACCACGGGACCATGCTTAAGTGGCCACATTAACCGGTGGCTTTTTAAACGAGGTTACCAAAAGTACTTATTTTTTTATCCAATAAGTCGATCATGTGTTTGTACTTACATATAGACAAGTTTGTTTGCTTAAATAATCATTTATACACGTGAAACTAACTTATTTAAAATACTATCTAATGCTTGTTTGACAACCTTAACTTCTTAAAAAATCATGAACATTACTTTGAACTTTTAAATAGTTATCCATTTTATCACAGCCACTCATTTGAAGAGCTGTTTGGATGGTGCGAAGGCTTGCTCGAAATTCTGCATTCGAGGTTTAATTAAGTCCTCGTCATCATCGATCTTATTTTTTTAACAACTCCATTTGCTAGGATTCGGACAGTACTGTCCTCGAGCATTTCTATGATCCTATGGCGCATCTCGTGCCTCTAGTAGGCCTTCATTGTCCTTATGATGCCCATATCACATGGCTGCATTATTGAAGTTGTATTGGGTGAAGTCGTTTGATTTCTATATCGGATAGGTCATCAGGAACATCGAATGAAACCGGTTCAAAAGATCACGTTTTAACTTGCTGATAAATCACATCTTTTTCTTTTCTGCCATTTCTCTTCACCTAACCTAACCGAACCTAACCTAATCTACCCTAACCAGTGTTGCCAACTCAATTTCGCTTAATTAACGTTCTAAAGGAAACAATTTCAAGGAATTCCAAGGAAACAAAGAATTTAGTGCAAATTCAAAGAAATTATAAAACAATTTATACACGCTACTATATAAAAAAAAGAAAAAAATCGGTCACTTACTTTTGCTGCGAAAGATGGAAAAACAGAATTCGTGCACTTCCTCTGCAAAAAAGTGGCTACATTAAGCGGAGTGTGGCCACATAAAGCGAAAATTTGTTACATACGAAACAGTTAGAAAATTCCGGACCAAGCTGGAGTGGCCATATTAAAGGTGGCTACTTTAAACGGCGATCACTGTACTAACAACCCAGAGAGACAGGCAACAAACTGCTACCCACCTTCAACGCCAGCTCGCGTGGAACCAGGACACAGTGCATAGATGCAAACAATCTCCATTCGCTTTATCGGGGTGGCCTTTATGCACGTAGGCCAGTGGTATGCCTGCCTGCAGGACACATCAATCTGGGCGGAAAACCATCGCGATTGAGGTGCTGACGAATGGAGTCGAGTTCTCTTCACGGAGGAGTCGAGATTCAGTCTACAGTCCGACAATCGACGAATACAGATCTGGAGGGAAGTCGGAACACGATATATACAGGAAAGAGCACAGTACGGCGGAGCTGGATTGATGGGCTGGGCAGGCATAAGCAGTGCTGACCTGTGCATTATCTGGAACGGCACTCTGACGACTCAGCGGTGCAGGGACGAAATTCTTAGGCCTATCATATTCTGGAGTTATCTGAGATGGCTTCATTTTTATGGACGATAACGCGCGACCACACAGAGCTTACCTAGTGGGTATCAAGCATATGGAATGGCCAGCATACACACTTAAATCCACTGAATATGTTTGGGCCGCCCTTGGAAGACGCATTGCAGCTAGGCCAGCACCTCCATTCTCTTCGTGGCCTGGGCATAGCCCTCACTCAGGAGTGGCAAATGTTACCTCAAGTCCTCATTGTTAACCTCATAAATTCCATGCGAAACAGGTGTATGGCTGTCTTAGCGGTTCGAGGAGATTCAAAATAGACAGGTGACTTAAATAGACACGTTTCATCAGGTGACTTAAAAAAAACTTACCCAATCGGGCATTCACATAATCCAAATTGGCCCCATCTGCTAGACAAGCACTTTTTCATTCCCAAAAGCTTCAAGCATGATGTATAGAAATTTCATCATATTCTCAAAGTGTCATATTCCAGAATTATTGGAGACTGTATGCAAATTTCCTATTAATGGAGATTGGCTACGTTATTTTGTATATTCAGAAATCCTGCATTTGAGTTGAAATCCTGTCGAACTCGCGTGCTCCTCTAATTTTTGTGATCAGTGTATGTATATAACTTCTGTTTGAAGATATTTATAAGTTTAGATTATTCCTCATCATCATAAAGCAAATTACAATTGCTTTTATCTTGTACACTAAAAAAATCAATTTTAATTCCGTGTATATCATTACGCTCTTTGACTCAGATTCATATTTTTCAACGACCCATCTTGATTTAGCGTGATGGGCGTGTTATTGAGAAAAATAAATGTCGTTTGCAAATTTCCAGGGTGATCTATGCTTCTAACGGGTAGTTTTCCTCGTGAATCGCCCCATTTCTATTTGATGTTCTTCTGTTATCCTGCAGCATTTTCATGGACGAGGTTCTAGGGTGCCATCGTAAGTTGATTTGTTTCAGCCATTCGACCCTCACTTTGACCTTTAAGCCTTTAAAATCGTCTCCGATTTCATCCGGTGTTCCCGTGCTCGAATCCTCTTGTTGGTGTCAAAATAAAAATTCAAGCACCCCACGCCGAAGAAATATGAGCATATCGGAGGCGATAAAGGATTGGAAATGGTGGTCGAGGGATTTCTCCCACTAGTTTCCATCACTAAGTAAATTACGTGGCGGAGAGGGAAAAAGTTTCCAAATTCGTTCTCTCCCATGTCTTTCTTAAAGAAGGTGAATTGCATGATTCTTTTGCCTCTGTTTCCGCGAAACATTCTCGTGCAATTCATGTGATATTTTCTATATCCCAAACCAATTTCGCTTCGATTCAGTCAACAACTTTGCCCGTTAGTGTAAGTAAATTCTCGCTGCCATCGAATACCAAATGTAATGTTTCACTTCGATGCCTACCCCATTCAATAACGATAAGATTTCTTAGCAGGCTTAAAAAAACTACAACAGTAATAGATTTGAATGTGCTAACATCTGAATTTTACATTTTAAAATAAATTTCATTAAAATTAATGGGCTGTTTGTTTGATGAAATTTTGCAATATCTGAATTTGAATATAAACGAAAAAGCCTTAATAAATTATATATTCACTTTTGAAAAACGAAAAGAATTCTTTTAAATGATCGCACTGCAATTTTGTGTCAATTGGGTTCACCCAGGAAAATTCGACATTGCATCCTTAACATTTTAAAATATCAAAGAAAGGCTATGAGTATTGATTTATTTCTGTCTATATTAAAAATACTTAATAGATGGATTGAGAGAGTTAAGGAACAATGTTTACAGCCTCATCAGCATCTCTCATCAACTATATAAGAGTAGGAGTTGTAATAAAGTATATTAATTAAAAAATAAGAACTCCATTTAATTAAAAAAAATAAGAATAAAAATAAATAATAAAAACAATTGAATAAAAGTCACCCAGTGGAGAAATACAAAGGTTGAAGTGGACGAAACACAGATGAAACAAAGGTCTTGTGGAGCTAATGTAGATGAAACACAAATGAAAAGAAGGTCTTGTGGAGAAATGTTACACGAAACACAGGAAGGAGCACAGTAACAGGTGAAGAAGATCTATGATGAAAGTCCGACAACAATATCACTTCCCTTGCCCTCAACAATCCAATACCATTATCCTGTTCACAACAATCAAACTAATAACAATATCTCCTCAGTTTTAATATCACACATTGTTTTGGATTTCATTGTTTTGTTTTATTATTATATCTTCTATTATTATGTTTTAATTGAAATTTCATTCAAAATGTTTATAAAATGTTTATATTTGTTCCTCTAAATATTTTGTCCAGCACAGCTAATCGCTTTCACTACCACTTGTTGCATTGCATACAGTGTTTCAACCTATCCCATGAGGATTTGTCTAAGCATTAGGGTATTCTTCTTCTGTATAATAACACATGAGTAGTACGAAAAAAGAAACTAACCAAATTTACTCACGTTTTCACCCTCACAGGTTATTACTCTGAAGAAATCTTCCATGTTCACTTACAAGGAGCAGCTACATAAATATTTACTTCGCGCTGATTAAACACAACATCAAGCTCTCCCGTCTATTGTGGTGTAATTAAACACTCAGTTTGAAAACGAAGAAGAAGCGTTTCATTAGTGATTTAAAAATTTGACGCCTAAGCATTATTCCGTAAACCCCGATGTATCAACGTGCCCTCGTATCAACTTTCTCCAATCATATAATTTACTATACGTAATTTTTGGATGAAACTGGTATGGAACTTTAAAAAATATGAAATAAAATCGAGGAATATTTAGAAATTCTTTATTATATACAAATATTAAAACTACAATACAAATATACGTATACAAGTATTTAAGTAATAAAAAAAATAAAAAATGAGCTAGTTGAAAGAACTCTTTGGTGATAGCTAAAAAGTCAAGAATTTGGGCTTGTTAAGTCATATCCAGACATACCTTGGCTAATGACATTGTATAGTAAGGCATGTTACAAGGTAGTGTAAAAGTGTACGGTCAGAGATCAGTGAATACTGCAGAGGACAATTCGGAATAATCGATTCGTTTCTGGTACAAGAATCATTTCTGAATTCGGACGGACATCAAGCTTCTTGCCGGCTCGGTGGCCGAGAGGACCGAGGCGCCAGTCTTGTCGTTCCCGAGACCAACAGGGTCTAGGGCGAATCTTCAATATGGCAGAGAAATTGTTTCCACACGTATAAACCGCCGCACAGAACGACCACAAGTGTTTGACGAACGGACGTCACATGAACTCAGCAGAGCCATACTGTGAATCATATCACCGCCGATTTGAATGTGGGGCATCAGGAACCCATTTCTACCAAGCCTGTACGGAGGACAAATGCACTGCATAGCTTTTAGCAACCGACGACCGACTCATGTTCCTTTGCTGACACCTCGACCCAGAGCTCAATACTGGCATGGGCCTGCGAACATCATCACTGGACCATGGAATGACCATGGTTTGCCCCCCCCCCCCCCCCAGATCACCCGAACTTAATCCAGTCGAGCATTTAAGGGATGCTGTAGATACCAGTGTATGCTCGTTGAACAATTGTGGGCAGCACTGCAAGATGCGTGTGTCAATATCTCTCCAGAACGATTTCAACACCTCGTGGAGCCCATGCCTCGATGTCTTACTGCATTTTTGAGGGCTTATGGAGGAGCGACTCGCTAGTAACATCACATCCAGTGCCTTCCCATGACTTTTGTTCACTCAGTTTATATACGAGGGGTGATCGAAAAGTAATGTCGCGTATTTTTTCCCCTCTAAAATCGTGACCGGGAAAAAATAAACACTTGTACAATTCAACTTTTATTTATCCACATAATCTCTAAGCCGGTTGAGGCAACGATCCCAGCGGTGGACTATGCCCTGTCGATAAATCGTCCGGTTGAGTGTGGAACTAGTTGCAACTGCCGATTTCACCTCGTCGTCGTCACGGAAATGTTGACCGGCCAGTGACTTCTTCAACGGTCCGAAGATATGGTAGTCACTGGGAGCGAGATCCGGGCTGTATGGAGGATGAAGCAGTGTTTTCCAGTTCCATTACTGCAATAGGTCAGTGACCCGTTTCGTTGTGTGGGGACGTGCGTTGTCGTGATGCAGCACACTGTCCTCCATTGCCAAGTCAGGTCTTCTCCTGCGTATGGCCGTTGAGGACAAGGTGCCTCTGTAGCATTCGGAATTGACAGTTGTATGCGTTGGAAGAAACTCAAGCAGTATCGGACTATGGCAATCCAAAAAACATATCAACATGTACTTGCCGGGTGATGGGATAGTTTTGAACTTTTTCGATGTGGTTCCAAACCGCCGATACATCTTGGTTTCGGGCGTGAAATGGTGGACCCATGATTCATTACCTGTGATGATTCGATCCAGAAAATCCTGACCCTTCTCCTGGTATCGGGTGAGATGCAGCAAACAAGCATCGAAACGAGCACCTTGATGTTCGGTCATCAACTGTCGTGGCACCCATCTGCATTAAACTTTGCGAAAGCTGAGCTGCTCGTGAACAATGTCGTACGCCGTCCCATATGACATGTCCAACGTTGCAGCAATTTCTCTCACGGTAATCCGCCGGTTCTCCTGCACCTGCGCTTCCAGAGTCATGGATTTTCGCACCGTTGTCAGTCATGGATTTCTGCGGCCGGCCAGAGCGATGTTCGTCCAGCAGGTCCTCTCCTCCTATTTTGAAAGCCTTGTACCAACGTTGTACTGTTCGGAGCTGCACGATATCACCTCCGTACACCGACACAATTTCCTTATGGATATCGACAGGTTTCAGTCCTTTTGCACAAAGAAAACGCATAACACTCCGTCGCTCAAAAGCACTGAACGATGAAATGAGAGCCGCCATCTTGTTTGCACTGTCACGTCGCTAGTGATTGGTGGATGCACACGCATTAACAGGAAACTTTAACTATGAACCAAACTAAATTTTATATAACGTAATTTTCTCATATCTGCCGCCATTTTCGAGAAAAAAATACGCGACATCACATTTTGATCACCCCTCGTACATCTGCACAATGTCAAGAAAAACCTTTTATAACGATGTGCAGTAGAGCCTCGATAATTCGAGGTAATTGGGACTGTAATCGGATTACACGGAATATGAAAGGGATATACAGCGTAACCTCGCTAAATGGATAACCTATGGATGAAAAAGCGGTCATTTACTTTTGCTGCCAAAGCTAGGCGGCATAGCGGTCACTTACTTTATATAGTGGCTCTTATACATACGATTTGCAGCTAGAATTACAGGGAACCTAGAACTTTCGAGGCTTTACTGTATATACACGATGTCTAAAAGCAACACTGGCTGGATGAAAAAACCACTCACCCAGCAGCCCATCAGAGCGGAGTTCGCCTAGCTCGCTTCTTCATTCCCGCTGAATGTGAAATGCTCTGGACTTCAAAACGCGCGGCTTTGTGATGCTTAGAAAACGCCAGGAATCTTGTTTTCTGCCTCTCCTTTGAATATGAAACATGCTTTAAAAGGCAGATCAATATGCCAATGTGTCCTCACGAAAAACATCACCATCCAGACTCATTTGAAAGGGGTCTATGGTCAGACTGACCAAAGCCGGATACATCTATACTGTGACAGGATGTGGATTTAAATAATAAACAATAACTAGAATTATGTTATACTCTGCAGATCGGATCTTGAGCCTCTGTTTCAACTCGTTTTTGCGTACGACTTCATGACTGATCATCGATTATGTCTTTTTTGTGTGGCAGTTATAGCAATCACGCTCTTCCCCCAGGTCGACGTCATATACGCTGACGTCCAGTAGCAGCAAATGGCGCCCCACCCAGAGAGATTCTGTGGTCTGTAGGACCTGTACTGCATTTGTCTATCTCAACAAGTATTACAGTCTATCCGTCGCCGTTCAATGAGGCTGGCCGACAGGCATGGCATCCATGGTGCCAGGTACGCCAATATACGGCATGAAAATTTCGGTGTTCTAAAAACCCTTTAGAAACACTTCTCACTGTGTCAATAATAGGTTGAAAATGTGATATTAAATTTTCGTTCCACATTAACTTTAATATGTATAAGCCAGTATACATCAAAGTCTCCTCATTTTAGATAGAAATTTTTAATTTTGTTTGTTTAGAAATTTATCTTCTGAAATTTTCTTAGGCAACATGTATTATTTATTATTATCTACAAAGAAAGATAATATTTCTGAGGAAAGGTACCGTTAACTACAAGGTGTGGTTATTAATTTCCAGGACTGACTTAACAGCATGAAAGGGATATCCCGCCAGAGAGAGGCGCACCTGGTATCCGAAAGGTAGTGCATCTGCGCATGCTCCCAGAAGCGGGCGTCATTGGGAGGCAAGAACTTGGCCTTGAAAGACGCGTGGAAACATATCTGGTAAAGTATTGTTGTTCAAGTGCAGATATGGAGCAAAGAATGAACATCAAATTCTGCTCAAACTAGGTAAAAGTGCAACAGAAACACATGAAATGTTGAAGAAAGTGTATGGTGAGCAAGCATTTTCCCGTTCCCGTACATTTGAATGGTTTGGACGTTTTCGGAACGGGCGCGAAAGCGTTGAAGATGACGCCCACACCGGAAGGCCGATTTCCGTGCGTACGCAGGAAACAATTGAGAAAGTTCGCGAGCTTGTAACATCGGATCGGCGAATGACTATTCGAATACTGGCCAGTGAACTGAACATCGACAAAGAGGTGGTTCGCCAAATTCTGATACAAGACTTAGGGAAATTCAAGGTTTTTGGCCAACCATCAGGTCGTGGAGCTGAATCATCCGCCATACTCTCCGGACTTAGCCCCAGCAGACATTTTCCTGTTTCCGAAACTGAAAAATTTGATGAAAGGAACACGGTTTGTGGATCTGGAAGACATCAAAAAACTCGTGAGGTAGAGCCTTCTGAAAGAGGACTTTAAACGTTGTTTTCGCAACTTGTACAGCCGAGCACAGAAGTGTATTACAGCAGGTGGCAGTTACTTCAAAACATATTAAAAGGCTATGTTTTTCAGATCATCTATTCTGGTGTTATTAGAGCAGTCCTGGAAATTAATAGCCACACCTTGTATTTCTGAAGGACCAACACAGAATTATTCTAAAGGAAATTAGTTATATTTTAATGAAAACTTTTTTATGGTGAAATTCATTTCAATTTTTTTTTGCTCCCAACTGTCCTTTAAGTGAATGCTAGGCCTCATTTTTTCGTCAACGGTTAGGAAATATAAGGATATCAAAAAGCATAATTTGGAACCTCTCTATGATAAAAGTTCCGTAGATAGATGAATAAATCATTAGTAATGATTCCCTTTGAAAATAAAAAAAAAGTGATTCTTTTTTTGTTGTTTCTTACTTTTTAATGGCACGTTCTTAATAAAGTAATAAAACAGTCCAACAACTTTTACCGTCTGCGTGTTTATGGCCGATAGGCTATTTTATTATTTTTACATCTTAATAAAACATTGTTGAGATAATAATTTTTTCTGCCTATCACAAACTCGACTGGAAACTCTTGACAGAACTAACCGTAAATCTCATCATATAGATCATAAAATGCTAGGGCATTTTTTTCTCAGGAAAAAATCATTTTAATATCATAACATGACATCCCATATTATTGATGGTTTGAATTCATGTCATGTTTACTCCTGTTCTTGAATTTAACTTAATATTCATAGCTTTGGAAATATTGAAAAGGGCTAGATATTGAAAAGTGGCCACAGCTATGTTCGTCGAAAGTTTTTCACTGTTCAGTACAATGAGAACATCTGCAAATTCCAGAAAAGATTAACGATATGAAAATCCACATTAAATAATTACTAAGAATAGATGAAAGATATTAAGCTTCTCGTTACGATTTATATTTTGAAAATTGTAACCTCTTCCATCTATTTTTTAGAAATACTGAATCAGCATTTACATATCACTAAAGAATATTTTAAAGTAACTTGTTATCAGATTCGCCAAATGTGTCAAATTTAGTCAGTTATAATGAAAGAATGTATTAAAAAAGAAGTAATTATCATCTACATTTTCAGTATATAACTATAGTTCTATGCAAATTATATTGGATTTTTATAAATGAGTGCTTCAATAGAGTAGTTTCTTTGTTATTATCATTTTATATGCGTGTTTCAAATCCCTTACTAAATTTTAAGAAATATTTCCGATATAAGAATTGATGAAAGATTAATTTAAAAAAAAAACATGCTAAACATATTCTTGTCTGTTAATTAAAGACAGGAAAGGGAGGAAAAAACAGATTAAATAAGTCAACGAACCATGTTAATTATGATATCATGGAGCGTGATCATTAGTTGGCTCCAGTTGAAGA
>JAHWFO010028400.1:282129-307115 GCA_023313115.1 Rhysida immarginata | reverse complement strand
AACGACAGAATTGCTTTAGAAAAAAAGTGTTATACATATTTTATTAACGATATTCATTATGACAAATATCACAGTAGAGGTAATAAAGAAATAAAATGAACCAAAAATACTTAACCAAATAAACCATCAAAGGCACAAAGCTATGAACCAAATTGGTTCATTTTTTTCCCTTGTTATTATACACTGAGCTGCCACTGTATTAGGTAGACCCTCACAAAATTTGACTGCCTGATCTGCATGTCACATGATCACAAATCGCGGTAAAAGTATCCTGAAGCAACATTTCTACTGTTAGTTAAACGTGAAACCATAGTAGAAATGGGGAAAATCACTGATCTGACTGGATTGATGGTAGGTGCGAGACGGGCTGGAATGAGCACTTCACAGACTGCGACTCTCCTGAACTTTTCCCGTACCATGTTTTAAGGGATTATCGAGGAACAAAACATATGTAGCCATCGTGACTCCTGTGAACGGAAAACCCTTGTTGATAAAAAGAGGCCAGAAGAGAATGCCAAGAGCTTGTGTGCAAAAACAGAAAGGCAACAATCATACAAATTACTGCTAATTACAACTCAGGTAGCCAGAAAACAACATCAGAACAGAGAAGTACTCGCATCTTGGCTCCAATGGGTTACCAAAGCGGAAGACCATCTCTCAGATTAATGATGTCAGAGAAGAACATGAAAGAGTGCCTCCTGTGGATATAGCGCCACAAGGGTTGGACCATTAACGAGTGGAAAAAGATTGCCTCGTTATACGAATTGCACGTTCTTATTCTTCATGTTGATGGTAGCTTTAGAATATGGCGAAAACAACATGAAGCCATGGACCCTTCATGCTGGTGTGAACTTAGCAAGGTGGTGTAGGCGGAGTAATGGTGTGGGGAATATTTTCTTGGCATGAATTGAGTCCTCTAATTTCTGTAGACGGTCGTTTAAACGCCGAAGCATATATAAACATTGTTGCAGACCAAGTTCACCCCTTCATGGTCACAGTTTATCCGCAGATGGCTCCATCCAGCAGGATAACGCACCAGCTCACAGGACCAGAATCAGTATGGATTGACAGTGAGGTCTTGATGCAGTGGCCGGGTCAGTTACCATATCTTAACCCCACTGAACTTTTTTGGGTTGAGCTTGAAAGGACCGTTCGCTCTTTGCCTACACCCCCATCGAATCTCCGGGAATTGCGTAAAGTTCTTATGTCTGCATGGGCCAATATTCCTGTTCAACGTTTTCAGCATCTCCTTGAATCGATGCCCAAACGAATACAAGCGGATTTGAGAGCTAATGGAGGTTCAATACGCTATTAGACCGGTGTACCTAATAAATGGCAGCTCAGTGTATGAAGCTTATTTAAACTGTATCACCAAGAGTAATGGGAATCAATTTTCTTTTAATTAGTTATAGGAAATATTCCTAAGTTCAAATTAGCTGATCTCGTTATCTATCAAAGACGAAGCTATGCCTAATTGCTGCCTAGAAACTATTATGATGGCGCAAATGTTTCTTTGACATAGAGTAAAGCTATTGGGAATAGGGTATATTGTAATATTTAGCTTATGGAACAATGATGCATTGTAAACTATGTTCTAGTTTAATTGTAAATATTTCGAATTGTAAATATTGTAAATATTTCGAATTGTAAATATTTCGAATTGTAAATATTGTAAATATTTCTCATTTCTTAGCGCTATAATTTCAATCCAGATCATAAATCATTATTGAATCATATTAAAAGCTTACTCTAGTTTCTATGGAATTACATGGTTAGAAAAAGCATGCTTTTCAATTGCTCGGTTTTATAGACACGAATAATTGCTCGGCTTTTTTAAAATTTGTATTAGTATTTATATTTGTGTACAGGGTGATTCAAAACTCAACGTATAAACATTTAGGGAAGATAGTGTAGATGATTCTAAACAAAAAAAGTTCTTATGAACGTGGGTCCGAATTTGAACGATAACTGAGATACGAACAGAAATAAAAATGGCGCCACCAAGAACAACAAGTTCAAACTCAGGTACTATAAATATTAGGATAACAAAATTTGGGAGAATAATAGGGTACAAAAAACTGTTATTACCGTTAAAATTTGATCGAATTCAAACGGGAAGTTTCCGAGTTACGCATTCAACATCGTAACACATGCTCACAGGTGAGTACTAACCAGCACGTGTTACGATGTTGACTGCGTAACTCGGAAACTACTGTTTGGAATTCGATCAAATTTTAACGTATACCCTAGTATTTTCATCATCCTCAATGTTATAAAACCTGAGTTATTAACTTGTTGATTTTGGTGGCGGCATTTTTATTTCTTTTCATATCTCAGTTATCGTTCAAATTCGGACCCATGTTCATATGAACGTGTTTGCTTAGAATCACTCATACAACCTCCCTAAAGTTTGTACGTTGAGTTTTGAATCACCCTGTATTTAATAGCACCCAAAAGTGGATAAAACTGGCTGCAATAAAAGTCGTTTAACCTAGACTATTAGTTATCGTATTAAGAGTGCCTTGACAAGTTCATTATTAAGAATATTATCAAAATTAACATGTTAGTATATAGCGATTCTCACTGCAGTCAAAATTTATTTTTTTAAGTCGTAAGGCAATTCGTTCCATTTAGTTATTGCATTGAAAGGGAAGGTTCTGCTACGGATACCATCTTCTCTACTTTAATTTTGTGTCTCCTCGTTGTTTAATTTTTAATAATAATAAATCCAAAATTTAATATTCAAGCCGGATCAAATTTTAGCATTCAGATTTTTCATGTGCGAGCAATTATTCATGCTTCTGTGGAACGAAAATAATGACTCAACTCACAATATAATTAAAAGTTAAATAAACCAACAATAAACATGAAAAATAACATAATAGGAGGAAAAAAATTTCCATCTGAGAGCATACGTTTCGACGCCGTTTTATTTGATTACCCATAAAACAAAACGATGTTTTATTTTGATTATCAAAACACAATTTTGGCATTTCGGTTCTTCCTTGAAGCCTAGATTATATTCTTATACAGCCCCGTGACAAAAGATTAAGTTCCCTGATTTTTTCCTAGTTTATTTAAAAAATGGTTAGTTTTAAAAATACCAAATTAATAATGTAATTTTATAATTTATATTTATTACAAAATAAAGTTTTAAATAGACTTACATCAAAATGTATTAACTGCAAAGAACAAATAAATACGAAACCACAATTCCACAATAATTACCTCGAATGTACATTTCACTAACATTGTCAGCTTCTTCAGCGAGAATTTGGACAATCGATAAACGAGAGCCGAAATGAACAAAGTAGAAAGCAAATATATACAGAAAGGTAGAGTGCAAATGATCAATTCGGGACAAATATCAACTAAAAATTCCTGAACGCTGGCTTGTAACCAATCTGGTGCGACGCACAAAAAAACCTTATTTTAAAGAAAGTTCATGACTCACTTGGAGACGGACAAGAAGAGCTCCCCTCGATAAGGACTGTGTAATAAACAAACACTCAATTATTTTTTTACAGTAAACTCTGCGAAAAGGCAACCAATCTGTTACAGGCATCGGCCTATCATCACTGTTAAGTAGCCGGTTAGAAGGTTTATTTTGGACTATTTCCATAGATTCAAGAAACGGCAACAATATAAGGTCTAAGCAAGAATGAATGATTTTGAAGTTATCACACGAATAATCAATCCATGTGCACTCTGTCTGCACACGTGACGAAAGATTACGACCCCGAAACTAAGGAACAATCGAAGCAGCGGCAAAAATGTAAACGTGCTGGGAGTACTGGGAAGATGATGTGGCAACTTTCTTCTGTTCCACTAGCCATGTGTGCACTGTTGTGCTTCAGAAGAAACAGACAGTTAGATAAGAGTGATATGTGACATCCTCCATGCCAAAAGTCCCAAAAAATAGAAGGAGAAGCGTCGGAAGACCAGAACAAGATGTTGTGATGGCAAAATGACAACGCCCAGCACATGTCGCCGTTAAGACTTGGCACCATAACTGTCAAAATCAGTTCAGTATGTTGACGCATCCCCCTTATTTTCCAGACTTGGCACCTTGTGACTTCTTTTGTTCCCCACAGTCAAGAAAAAGCTCAGGGGGTTCCATTTCGACAGTGACGATGACGTCCCAGCAGTGTATATCGAATATATTTTGGAGCTCATTGTTCAGGACCGGAAAGAAATATGTCCGACTCGCTCAGGAGGATGAAACTTTGTATAGAAGCCGAGAGAAAGAGAAAGAGAGAGAGAGAGAGAGAGAGAGAGAGAGAGAGAGTACTTCGAAAAGTGCTAAAAGAATGAATAGGCTACCTAAGATGCGTGCAGAGTTCCTGGCTGAAATTTTAGAGTACTTCTCGTGTAGATCCTCCTCAATTTAAAATTATAAATAATACATATGTAGCTTCTTTATAACTTTATCAATCATTCTTGTTTTATAAGAAATTTTATGACGACACTGCATTAAACCGTGCTGTATGTTTGTGTATATTTCGTGATTAATATAAGAAAATAATAATAAAATTTATTACTAATTACATAGTATTGTAATGATGCTTAGCGAAATGACAAAAATTACGTTTTGATTTCTTTAGAAGCAAAGGAAGAAATTGTAAACTTATAAAATTTATGAAGTTAAACTTAAAGAATCAAATGTTAATAAAAAAAAAGAAACCTACTCTGAATTGTTACTTACAGATAGCCTGGATTTTTATACTTTAAAACTGTACTTCAACATAAATTCATTTCTTTCATCGTCTAAAAGTTGACTTCAATGCTTAAGATGTAGAAAACGACAAGCATACTTACCTATAAAGAAAAAAAAAAGAAAAATACAGTGTCTTAAAGAGGTGCAAATTAAATTTAAGCAACATATTACATATATAATTAAAAATGTCTAAAATATAAGAATAATAAAACAATATCTTTAAAGCAACTGCAAGTTCAGTACAAATTACTTATAGGAAAATTATACAATGCATTACTGTAAAATTGCCGCTTACGATGGAGATTTTGTAAATGCATTGAGTTCAACTAATCGTAGTAATAAATGGCGAGGAAACATATTAAATGCCGTAATTTACTGTGTATAACCTGCGGTTATCTAAAATATTAAAAATGGGGTGGGGTTATCTGTCATTCACTTGTTTATATTCGTAAATTTTATAAACGTTAATTTTTAATTGTAAAGAATATTGCTATAAATGGC
Source organism: Rhysida immarginata (assembly GCA_023313115.1). NCBI lineage: Eukaryota > Metazoa > Arthropoda > Chilopoda > Scolopendromorpha > Scolopendridae > Rhysida > Rhysida immarginata. The sequence continues at coordinate 301,897 of JAHWFO010028400.1, read as the reverse complement.
TATTCCTAACTGTATTTTCTTATTTACTGAAATGAATGTAATGATTTAAAATTATTACTGCACTTCTGATACTGTGCTCGTCTTGAATTTATTCCAAACTACCCTCGAGACAATTTGAGATTCAGTGAACATTAAGATTGCAGATAAGATGCGGGCTATATGCCGGAGCTACGTATGGCGTTTAATTTTTGCCAAGGGGAAACTTGACTGGGGCGGGCTATTCGATACATAGTCAATTTCGGTAGAGAAACTCACGTGACTAAAGTGACCTCTTTAGAAAGTAGTCCCTTTTCATTTCACTCCTCCTAAGTTACATGGCTCAGTTTGTTTTTTTTTTTGCCTTCATACTTTTCTTTTTTCATTTTTGCTTCAAAAACATCAAAAATAGTTATTTCATTAATTTTTATTTCTGGAATGGAATTTGAGAAGCTTCAGCCATCGAACGCGAAATCTGACCTTCAGCTTCAAAGAAAGGTCAAAGCTCATAACGTCATAAAGTCATCTGTGCGCAGATACGTTTACAAAAAGATCACTTTAGTCACGACACTTTCTCTACCGATATAGAGAGACGAAGTATAGAACGTATGTATTATTGATTATCCGGCATTTAAAGAAAGATTACAAATATAAGGTTAAAGCACATGTAGGCCGACTTTAACTTCCTATTAGATAGTGATTATCGGAATTAGTGCATGGGAGTAATAAATTTTCGACTCTTGAAGAGCTTTGGTCTATCAGATGAATAAGGTTAAGTCTATATTTTTCTGTGACATTCATAATTGCCTTTTCCGAAATATTGCAGATCATGTACACACTGCCAATGATCTGCATTACACAGCGATTTTTTAAAGATGAGCAATTCATCAGATGTCTCAAACTCGCGATCGGTCTGACACCTTCATAGAAATTCAATAGCTTACATATCAATTTGGATAGGGGAGTAAACCGAAAGCAATGAACAGAAAACAGCTACAATTTCCTCTGATCAAGCAGACTCAACCACCAGAAAAAAATTAGAGGCAACGATACAAGTAACTGAATACAGAGGATTGTTAGAATCTGTGGTAAACAAGATACAAAGGGCCAGAAAAGGTGGAAAACTCCTTTCGCCACCATCGAGTGTGTTCAATGGAACGTAGAACACCAAGATTAATTCGTAACCACTCCTGTGGACACGATTTCCAAAGACCCTCTACCGTTCCCAGTTGTCTCTTTCCGAGGGCCCGTTTAAGTAGGTTAAATTTACAAAAATTCATAGGGGATGCGTCCTGCGACTGAACGGGTATGTCGCTGAATGGAATGGAGCAGATTCCGGTATCTTTTTGCATGCGTTCCAGAAACAGGCGAGTTGACGCGGCGGTGTGACTCCACGCTTTGTTCTTGCTGCAAGCTCCAAGGAAGAAATTGAGCCCACCTATCGAACAACTGATAAAGAGGACGTTTCCGTGTGATTTATGACGAAGTAGCCAACAACAGAGTTGATCTAGTTGCATTGGCGCTTAGGGGGGTTGGAGGAGGTGCATTATTTGGGAGAAAATAGAAGAACTGCAGCCAGACTCAGGAATGAAGCAACGTCAGATCAGAGTGTTGCTTCATTTTCATTCTATTTCTTCCCCTTTCGAAACCACATACATTATTCTACACATATTTTCTCCGGAACTACGTAACTCACTTAGCTACATACAACATTCCAACACGCACCGGGTAGAACTGCTAGAGGGCCATCGATTTGGAGCATTTAAAAGAGCAGAAAGACCTGTCAGGGTCTGGCTTAGATACCTGACACCATGGAACTTTGCTGTCTGATGCCAAATTTCCTGCCGGTGATAGCATTGTAATGGTTTTGGGGAATCATATCGTAACATTGCCTGGATTTCTCAATTAGATTTCATCAACGCCTAACTATTGCCAAATATTTAAACGTCCTCGCCGATGAGAACTTTCAGCAGGACAATGCTCCATTTCAGAATGCCGAATTGTTAGCGTCTTATTCGAAATAACACATATGAAGGTATATGTTGCATTGATCGATTTTTCAGTATAGCCAGCCGACCTTCACCCAGTAAGTATCAAATAAGAATTTAAAGTCTTAAATAAAAATGTGTTATAATTTTTTATTGAACATTATTTTTATATTATCTTTAAGTGGAATTGGAATTTAATGCTCCGTAAGAAAACATATTGAAAAAATTGCTTGAGTGAATCATTATTTTATGTGTATGTTATATTTATATTATTGCATTCAATAATTACATAAATACTTAATTTTATGCGTTTTATACAGTGTTTCATTAGGAAAAACTTTTATTTGCTCCATCCTGCATGTACTTGTTACTGCATGGAGCAGCCTGGTAAAACATGCTACAAAACTTAGCATATCATTCATATCAAATGTTTTTGCATTTGATATTTAATATTATCAACTTTCCTGGTACGCTATGTAAAATTATGAAAACCATTAAAATTGTGAATCCAGATGATTTTGGGCAATAATTCGTGTGTTACACACCGTAAAAGTGTTTTTTTTTGTTTGTTTGTTTGAATTTCCTAGCTTAAGCGGTAGAAGGAGTCTCTCACGTTATTAGGCGGATCAATAAAAGCTTGCATAGTCATTAAAAGCACGTCCGCATTCCATTACGTGCACACTGATTGCGAGGGTGGGTGCTTATTTTTGGAAATTTATCCTGACCGTCCCTTTATTAGCGCCATTAAATTACCCATAAAAATATCCTAATGAAAATTTGAGGGAGAAATCGGCCCGTTATCATGCGAACGATAGATTGCGCGACACTTTATTAATAGATATTCTGGGGCTTCACTGCTCGCCTGAACTATGATTATGAGGTCATAAAAACCACAACACTCGATGGGCTTCAATTTTGGTCATAGAAGCGGCATTTTTGGCTGCGGACTATCAAAATTGGCCAATTATGTAGTCAGTAATCGCATTTTAAGCAACAATAAAACGTTAGAAAGAACGTTAGCTACAAAATGATGCAGAGTAATAGACGTGACAATCTATAACCAAGAAGCTGTCTGATACAGAAAGTAATTTAGTACTGTGATAAAAAGTGGGTTGCAATCGCAGAAAAATGAGTTGTCCAATTTTTGAAATAAGAATTTATGATGGTAATTACTTTATAGATAAACGCTACCAAAACCCGTGCGACTTATGTCCTCACAGAAAAAAAAAGTCATAATGCATATTTTTGAAGTTTTGCCTATTTGTCTTAAAATAAAATATCATTCGATCATTTTGCCCTTTGTTTAGCTCGCTGAATGGGTCGCTTTTCTCTCTCTCCGGGAATTTCATTTAATCTACTGCATCTCATATAAAGAAGTCTTGAAGGGCCAGGAACTTCTGCATTTCTTTGCGTAAAATAATTTGAATCGACTGCCATAATTTTTACTTGTCGTTCAGATTTGTCATCCTCACATGTAACTTGAGAACTGTCTTGGAAAGTTCAAGCTTAACTTCCATTATTTGTTTACGCCGGGATATTTTTATTAAGCTTTATCTAAATTAGTGTGTTTTTTTCAAATATGCTTTAATTAAATTATTAAAAACCTAAAAAGAAAATAATAATAATAATAATAATTTAATTTAATTTAATTTAATTTAATTTAATTTAATTTAATTTATTCAGATCAGAATGTACAAGCAAATACAAACTGCCCCTACAGGAACAAAACCCAAACGGGGAAAGAATTCAAAAGAAAAAGATTACATTTCGGAAGAAATAAATCAAAATCAGATATTTAAAGTCTTAAAAATAGAATTGGTTGGGTCATTAAAAATGTCTACATCTTTATGAGAGAGGATTCTATTATACAAAATGACAAGTTTATAAGGAGTAATCTCACCAATATTTGTCCTCGTATTAGAAGCTATTAAAGTAAGATACTTATGACGACTTTTTCTAGGAACTGACAGCCCGATAGATGACAGAACCTCGGGCATCCAAACAGCCCCAGAAACAATCCTCTTAAAGACATTAAGAAAAATATTACCAATGATATTGGAAAGAGTAAACACATTTATAAATTCCATATTGAGATCATGCTTGTTATATTTTTTTGAGAGAAAATTTAAAAATGCAAGAAATTTCTTTTGTAGGAGTAAAAAATTTTGAGTTTGATGAGTAAACCAAATTAACACGCCATATGTGACTTTAGGAACTACAATAGAAATAAATAACTTTATGAGAGTTAATGGATTTTTGAAAAATGCGGTAAGCCTTTTCAGAGGCCAATTCTACGGGAGACATCTCTTATGATGTTGTCAATATGGGGGGTAAAAGATAAGTTATAATTAAATAAAATGCCTAAATTCTTAACTTCGTTCTTTTTCCCAATGATATCATAATCAATCTTGTAGTCAAAAATATAATTTGTTACTTTCCTGGAGAAGGAAACTGCGTGTGATTTGCTCGAGTTAAGACTTAGTCCGTTCGATTTAGACCAGGAGAGAATTGAGTCCAACGTTTCTTGGATTTTAATACAATCTTGCCAGCTGTCAATGCACGAAAAATTTTTAAGATCGTCCGCATACATTAGAATTTGAACATCATTAGTTGGTAAAGAAGCTATTAGTTCTACAGAGTAGATATTGAATAGCAGCGGTCCCAGGGGAACCCTGATGAACACCACTGTTGATTTTACCAAATTTCCAAAAATTATTTACAGGAGAAAGCATAAAACATCTATCAATTAAAAAGGAGCGCATCCAGGATAGCATATTTAATTGGAAGCCCATAATCTCTAGTTTCTGGAGAAGAAGGTCAATATGAACCTTATCGAAGGCTTTAGAATAATCCAAGTAAATTACATCCACTTGATGACGAGTATCAATAGCCTTCGAGAGGTAAAAAGTTAACACAGCAAGATTAGTTTCGATCGATCTGGTCTTGCGGAAGCCGTGCTGAATATCAGGAAGATATGGATCAACAAATCTTGAAAGATGAGTAGCAACAAAGGTTTCGAGAATCTTTGCAGGAAAAGAGATAAGTGCAATAGGTCTATAATCTTTCGGTGTGATCGGTTTCACAATTTTAGGGATAGGAAGAATAAAAATAGTCTTCCAATCGGTAGGATAAGTTTTAAAAGGTTTAAAAGATAGAGAGAGGTTTAAAAGGTCACATAAAGGGTTGCAAATCGCATGAAGACAGCCCTTGAAAATTTAATCAGGAAAGCCGTAATAATTATAACATTTGGAGACAGACAGGGAGTTCCCAATAGAGAGTAATTCAGAAGTTGTCAAAACGGGTGCATTAAATTTCACCTCCACTCTATCCCAGTAATTTTGAAGATTCTGAATGTTAACCTCAGTTATCTCATTACCTGCAAAATTCGACTGAAAATAGTCCAAAATATCTGTTTTCGATACCAATTCATCATTGCAACCTTGGCGGAAGCCGTTACCCAAAAGCTTCTTGGTCACGTTCCAAAATGAGGCCGGAGATGAGTTCAAAGAATTCTCGATACTTCTATAGTAAAGGTCATAATCTTTATCTTTCTATATATATAAAGAAGGATGTTTGTTTGTTTGTTTGTGGGTTTGTTTGTGGGTTTGTTTGTTTGTTTGTTTCTTATGCAAATCTACAGTTTTATTCCGATCTTGATAAAAGTTTGCATACTTGACCTTCAAACCATGAGGAAGGTCACTGTCTACCTCAGATTTCGGAAAAATAGTAATTATCGATAAAAAATCGATATTCATAGTTATGGAAGGGCATATTAATTAGAAATATCTCAAGACCAACAGTGCAAGGCAAAGTTTGTGCAACAATAGGTATCAACAATGGTATCAACACGCAATTCACAAACACTCTGCACGGACCAACCAATATACAGGTTCTTTATAATTAAAGTTACATTTTGACATGGCCATAAAAAAAAACTACTGGACCAAAAGCTATAATACTTGGTAACGTTATACAAGAGGGCATGGGAAGTTCATACCCACCAAAAAAAAAAATTAGTTCAAAAGGTCACCACCAGCATGGAATGGCACTGTATACGAAATTAGACACGAAGACACAGGTTAACAAGTCTTTACTAGAAAAAGTTATATGACTAAAATTATTCAAAGAATTATAACAATGAACATAAAATGATGATGCAATGACAGAACATTCGTTTCCAAGAATTATTAACAATGAACAGGAAATGGATATAATAGACGATATAGATAGGGCAGTCTCTCTCGATGAGGCAAAGGAGATACATGTGTCTTCCTTCAGCTCCCTAACAAGCGTTCAGACGATTGGGAAAGTGTGTGTGTTTCTTTGTGTTTGTGTGTGTGTTTACCTACAAGCGTAATTATCCTGGGCAACGCCGGGTCCTCTGCTAGTATAATAATAATAATTATAATAATAATAATAATAATAATAATAATAATAATAAATTACCTCGCTGGAACATAATGAGAAAAAACAAATTCTAAATTAAATACAGTAATCTAAAACGCGGCGAACCTTTAAATTTAAAAATCTGAAACCGTCCAGCTACTGAAGCCTTGCACATGTACCTGTTTTGTAGATTGATCAAACAGTGCTTAAATATGCTGTAGTTTATATATTAAAATCTAAAAAAGAACACAGTAATAAATTATATAATTTGCTCTTTAAAATACAGGGTCGAGTCACTGAATTATGACCACCTACCTGATAACCCAAATAGTCTCCTTTTTGCGGCCAAAACAGCAGCTAGGCGACGGAGGATGGACTCAATGAGTGCTTGGAAGGCAGCAACAGCAGAGCTTCACATAACACGTGAAGATTCCGGCGTGGAAGGTCTCCAGATGTTCCCACAGATTCGCGCAAGGATTAAGATTTGGGGAGTTTTGGGGCCCAGGGGCTCATCCTCATGCTCCTCGAACTATGCACGGCACACGTGGCAGTATCCTGTTGAAAGATGCCATCATTTTCAGGATATGCAGTTGCCATGTAGGGATGCACCTGATCGGCAATTGCCGATAGTATGCACAGCTATTGACGGTACTTTCCAGAGGAAGTAATGGACCCAAAACATGCCACGAAAACATGCCCGAGACCATTAACATTGCCTCCTCCAGCTTGTTGCCGCCCAACAATGGTTTCGGGTAGTTTGTTTTCGGATGTCTCCCGGCGGATACGCCAGCACCTATCGATACGATGCAGTAGAAAACGCGACTCATCGGAAAATACAACCTTAATCCACTGGTTTAGGGTCCAATGTTTTTCTGCAATGCAAACTCCCGTCGTTTCTTGAGATGCATGCTTGTCAACATGGATGCTGAAACCAGACGTCTGCTGCGGAGGTCAAGACGAACAATGTGCGTTACACAGTTGTTCTCGATAGCTTTTTGGTATATTCCTCGTTCGTTTGGCCCGTCAATGTATTAACGGTAGCGCGTCGATCACTCTTAACCAAACGTCGCAAGCGCCGCTCACCCCGTTCATTAACGGCTCGTAGTCCCCGACAGTTTGCATGCCTGGAATGCACATCTTGCCCATTTTTCCATTCATTGTACACCTTCACTGCGGCACTATGCGAATAGTTCACGAAAGCTGCGGTTTCCGAAATGCTGTCCCTTTTGCACGGTACCCGATGATCATACCCTTTTCAAGGTCTTTTAGGTCACGTGCTCTACCCGTGATGTACGGGGTACTATTGATGTACGGGGACTATTGATGTACGAACTGTTCCTCTGAAACCACCTTTATATCTTCCAAGAGGCAGGTTTATCCGCCCCTCCCTCCTGTGAAGCTACTTGGCGGTCATAATTGAGTGACTCGACCCTGTAGTATAAAAAACCGGTTGGTCATCATGATCATTCTACAAATGTTCAAGTTGAAAGCGTTATCGTTAAATACTTGTGCAAAATTTCGATAAAGAAAAGGATTACAATTTTTGCCGATAGATGAGGATAGTGTCGCGTTTGTCGATCAAGGTCTTTTATAGACCAAGATCGAGATCTTTTATAGATCTTGTTATCGATAGGTCTTTTACCGCCGACCCAATCCCAGTCTTCTCTAATTATCAGAATTAACTTTGATTCTTTCTTTTTCGGTTCATAGTCGATGTTCTTGAACAAATAGAATTTTTAATACACTATTTATTCAGGGCATGGCGGTGAAATTATTTCGTTTAACTGTAAAATATTTAGCGAAGCGGTGTTTTTCCGCCATTGTGAAAGCCTTGGAGTTGATCAGCCATGAGCGACAACATCTACATCGCACTGGATAGCTGACTTTTCTCAATATTTTTCTGTTAAATGAACAGTTTCACAGACCCAAACTACTGTCAAATAATTTTACTCGTCACTTTCAAGAATTTTCTTGACAAAAGTAGATTTTAGAATTACAATTTTTTTTCTTTTTTACATTTCACCAGCCAATCATAAAAAAAAAATCTTTATTTCTACGGCCACCAATCATAGCAATGGAAATGACAAAAACACTTCCTTATTGGATAGTTTAAATTTTCAAATTTCAAAAGACCTTAAATGTTAATACCTCGACTCGAGGACTGCATTCAAGCTCGCGGCGGTTATACGACCTACTAATGTGGCCTACTGGGGCATGGAGCCATCCTGTACAACATTCTTCTGGATGTATTGACTTGCAATTTGTATCATTTCTTGTAGGCCACCAAAGCTGCATGTATGCAAAATTTCAAATAAATCGACCCATTCCTTCTAGGTGTTGCATTTTTTTTTGCCAGTAGTGTAATATACGAGGGTAGCCCAGACAGTAATGCACCACAATTTTTTTCTCCGTCCCCAATAGTGGTATGAATGCGAAACTTGAGATATGCATTCTTTGAAGTTTTCGGAGTGCGCGCGCAAAGTTTCCGTTTCTTCCAACAGATAGCGTACGCGCAGCAATGGAACAACATGGCGTTTGTAAGTTATGTGAGCTACAACCAGCGTGTCGTCATTGAGTTTCTCACTGCGGAGCAAGAAGCGGTTGAAAACATTCACAAACGTTTATGTGCAGTTTATGGAGCATCAGCGGTCGACAGAATTACAGTTAGTCGCTGGGCACAGAAGGTGAAGGCATCAGAATGCGGTTTGGCGGAGCTCCAAGATTTGCCGCGGTCGGGGCGGCCATTCTCGGCTGTCACACCTGACAAGATGCAGCGTGCTGATGCGCTCATTCATCAGGATCGACTCAGAACGATTCGGCAGTTGGCGCTGGAGCTGTCAATCAGTAAAGGAAGTGTGGGTGAAATCATCTGTGCTCTTGATTACACAAAAACGTGTTCAAAAACGTATTTTAAAACTTTGATTTTAGACGTTTTGTCAAATATCTGAAAATTTCTTGATGTATTATCCTGAAACTTCAGGGGCATAAAGAGCATGTTACACTCTATATGGTTCAAAATCAGAGAGGCGAAGATATCACTTCGTAAAAAGATTTTTATATTAAAATTACTTGTTAATATTACAACGTGGGGTTTAAAACATAGGTATCATCTGTAATTGTCTGCACGCTGTGAATTCAACGGTAATATTTTCAAATTTCCTATTTTTTTTATTTAAAATATACTCCAAAATTCATTTCGAGAACGCGTCCATAAACAGCTTCTTGTAATTCAAACAAATAAAAAAGACATTAAATTAAACATAGAAAATTATGCCTTGGTATATAGCTTTATATATCATTTATTTAAACAAATAGTGGGAAACTGTATTTTTATTACTTAAGATTTTCATTTATTGGCTTTTCAAACGTTGTCCGATAGTTAACATGTCATTTCGTGAACGCAATAAGGGGTTTGGCAAAAAGTTTCGAAATAACCGCGCTAGATGGTGCTGGTGAGGATGCACGTGAAGCTTTTTCGACAAGGGAGACAGTATTTGTGTATTTTGTGCACTCTGTAATTCAGTTTGCTGGTTAAGCACCTTTCAGTTTAAAATTTGTGTAGCGTACTTTAATTCCTTATCATTTCGGGAACGCAATTATATATTTCGTTTGCGGGAAAAGTATATACTTTTAGCCTAATTATGCTAAATAACACGATTTATCATCTAATAACCCTAAAATCCGGCTTCTAGGGTGGGATCGATGCCGTATAAACAAAATCAAATGTCAAATAATCATTTCGGGAACGTTCTCAGACTATCACATGCGTTTCCAAAATATGACTGCATTCTCGAAATGACGCTTGCATTCTCTACACAGATAAAGGTGAAAGATATAGCTATTTTAAGCCAATTTTTGTTTTTTTCTTTTAGGGCATTAATATACACTACCTTGCCAAAAGTCATGGGACACCACCAATTTAATGGAAACGTTTTGAAAAATACTTGTGTTAGTATCTAGTTGCTCCACCTTTTGCTGCTATCGCATCCTCTATTCTGTCGGGCATACTGTCCACAAGTTTTTGATATGTTTCCGCAGGAATTTTTCGCCATTCTGCCAAACGTGCCTTTGACAGTTCAGTCAGATTTCGGGCGCTCCGCTCCTGCGCACTATCGACGCTCCAACACATCTCAAAGATGTTCGATGAGGTTGAAATCGGGGCTCTGTACAGGCCAGTCAAATTCTTACACCCCCATTTCATCAAACCATCTGCCTACAACCCTTACTTTGTGGCAAGGTGCGTTATCGTGTTGAAAGAGAAAAGGGCCATTTCCAAACTGCTGCCAGAGGGCAAGGAGTACGGCGTTGTCCAAGATGTCTTGGTAACATTCCGCGTTCAGATGACCAGTCACAGAAATGATTGGACCCAGGCCAAACCATGAAAACACTCCCACACAATCACTGAACCTCCGCAAACCTTCACTGTGGGAACTACTCAGCTTACCAAATGACGTTCTCCGGGCATTCGCTATACCCACGTCCTTCAATCCGATTGCCAGATGGTGTATCGTGAATCGTCACTACATTCAACCATCCACCATTGCTCCAGAGTCCAGTGGCGTCTCTCTTTGCACCATTACAATCTCCTGGCTGTGTTGGCAGGTGCTGATGATGTTGGGTGTATGGGCCGCAGCTCTACCATGAAAACTCAGCGAATGCAGATCCTTGCGAAGCTAATAGAGTCAGTAAAAGATCTTGTCAGTCCATCAACCGATGTTTTACGGCTTGCAGTGAACACTCTGCGAAGTGCCCTTCGGTGTCTGCCCGACATAATCTTGGGTCTTCCGCTCCTGAGCTGAACATTTGTTCGGACCCTTATCATTCTAGGTCCGGCGTTTTGAACGGATGATTTGGAGATGTTTAGCAGTGTTGAGGTCTCTCTAACAGTTTTACCTGCAAGGTGTCACCCAACAATTGTATTCCTAAGAAATTATAAATGAAAACTGCAGTTGATACTCCAATCTTAAGAAAATGATATCAGAAAAAATGGAAGGAAAAAGACTACCAGGTAGTCAAGATTCGTGGTTCCTGGTGACATTTTCCCTTCCATTTTTTCTCATAATATGATTAGAGTATCCCCAGTTTCATCTCCAGTTTCCATTTATAATTTCTTATATGTGCTCATCAAATGTTTTGATTGGTTGGAAAGGAGAAATTACCGATCTGCAAGCTGGGTGCCCATCCTATCAGTGGCCTGCATCTTGACTACCTGATAGTCTTTAAGTACACCGGGTGACAGCCTTGCTGTACCTTTTTCACGGTGGCCCAGGAACCTCTCACGACTGGTAGAGGCAACGAATGCGATACTCATGGTTGATGATTCGAATCCAGGTCATGGAATCTTTCCTTCCATTTTTTCTGATAATATCAATTGTATTCCTCTCGAAGTCCGAAAGCTGCTTTCTTTGAGCCATTCCTACAAGCATGCAAGCGATCTCTATTGTGTAGTGTTGAGATGAATGATAACATTTAAATTGCATGGGAATGCCTCATTTTTATGTAAAATTGGTGTGTCCCATGACTTTTGAGAAAAGTCCTGCAAAGTAAAGAAGTAAAGAAAGATTGTGATCTTTATTTTTGATTTCCTTGTAAGACTCAATTGGTATATTATTATATAAAATATTGTGTAATTGACCAAAAAGTCATAATTCCTAGAGTATAATAAAGATTTAATACTGCTGAAAAAGTTTTCTTTGTGTCAATTGTAAAGAATGGTCGTGATCATCATTCAGGGAACGCGACCATCATTTCCGGGAACGTCGGAAAAAGGGAAAATAAATCAACATTAGTTTATTTATCTTAAATTGTTTGTACATAAATAAATAGATACATTATCGCCTTTTCATCATAATCTGAATTGAATATACAGGCGTATAATGCAAAAAATAAATTAAAGTTTCGTTTGTGAATTCACACCTAACACTATATCACGATCAATACTCGTAAAAATCCATATTTCAAAGTTTAAATATTTTGATCAAAAATATTATCTAATTGAGAACTGCGATTTGCTTTACTTTTTTAAAGGGAATAATAAATTAAATTAATTACATCATATTTTATACAATTTCAAAAAATGTTCCCGAAATGATAATATTTACTTCCATTTCTGTTATTTTATGTCATGACTAAAAAATAAACAGGTTTTTTGCGTGCCCCTTTTCAGAACCATTAGAAAACACATCTATGTAAATTATAAACTAGTTTTCTAATGCAAGTTTATTTTTTCGAAAACTGAAAGCTGAAAATTCTCACCTCTTTGATTTTGAGCCATATATTTCAGTGAAGGTTTTGTCCCGAAGGCAAATAGCGGACCAGCAACAAACTAAACAAAAAAAATTATATTTGGGATCACCCTGTAAAAAATAATGCTTGAAACGCCTTGTAGCTGAAGCATATGACGGGATTCAATCAATGAATACTCTCAATTACGTTTTTATGAATATTTTGTAATATGCTTCTCCAGTCGCTATTTAACGCAGCCAGCAATTAGGTATTATCCTGCAGGCAGTCTTGACCTGATGGTCGATAGGACCTTTTCACATTGTTGTAACCTCAGCAATACGGCAAAGGACTTCTCGTGCTTTTTTAGATGTGGATATTCTCCGAAATACGGCCGTATATTTAGAGACTCATCCAGAGTTGATAAATGATCCAATTCAAATCAACCCATAAAGCTTCTCTGTGAAATTTCATTGTCAGGATGATATCATCTGTAAGGAACTATTTCCCAGGCATTTCCTAAAACAGAAAATGGGCACCAGTAAGGTAAAATGCGAAATTTTTTTCATCTATTTCTAGTTCTTTGCCAGTGTTCTAAAGAATTTGTTCAGATTTTCAACGGCTTGTGAACAACTGCGCAATCGTAATAATTCTTGCCGTGGAATACCTATCCTATACACCAGTGGTACCAATTCTCTCGCAGAATATTTGTGAATTGAGACAACAGCAAAGTTCAATTTGTGCGCACAGTTCTTCACAGAACTCTCTGGTCCCCTTCGATTAGTTTCGACCAAGCGTTTTTTGCCATATCACATCTTTTTTTCTCTCTCTCTCTCTCTCTCTCTCTATTTGCATACGGAATTAATAACAATTAACTTAGGAACTCCCAAAGTAACTGCGATAGTGTAATGAATCCATGATCACAGGACTTTCATGCTATTATGCAATGTGGAACGTGCCATTTTGCATTCCTACGTTTTGGATAATGACCTGATATCGCAGTTTTTATTGTAACAAAATTATACGAAGCATTGCAAGGGTGATGTTGCTCCACATCTCTTCTCATACAACTCATAGGCCTCTCAGCGTTGTAAGACGATGGTTTCCAAGTTCTCTTTTAAGAAGTTTAAAGCAGCGGTCGGCAGCCTATGGTCCGTGAACCACTGATGAACCGCGAGAAAATTTTGATGGCCCGTAGAAAAATTAAGATATTATTTGCATTTTACGAGGGATAATCAAAAAGTAAGGTTACAAAGCCTGCAGTGAAACGTGTACATTTTATTTCATACAAGCAATACAGCAAACTGATAGTTCATACATTAGATTATTTTTGACATAGTCTCCATACCAGGTTAGGCATTTGTCGTTTCGTGGGATGAGCTTGAATATTCCCTCCTGGTAAAAATCCTGTCCTGGCGTGTTCAGCCACGTTGTCGTGAAGTGTTTCACCTCCTAGTCTGAAGCGAGGAAACTGCCAGGACTTCTCACCGAGGGGGTCATCCTCCTTCACGACAACGCACGACCTCATACAGCCCAGAAGACTACCACGCTGTCGAAGCAGTTTCGCTGGAACATCATCGAACACCTTCTCTACAGCCGGACCTCGATCCAAGCGACTTTCACCTCTTTCCTCACTTGAAGGAGCACCTAGGAGACCGATGATTCGCTTGAGGACCAGCGCTCCATCTATTTTACCCAACTTGTTGTTTTCAATGGTGGCATATTTTTTTTGTGAATGTCGAAACATTTTTATGCTTTAAAGAATTTTAATAATGAGACCTATAAAATAACTTAACTAGGTATGTGTTCCACATTTTTCCAATGTCTTTTACTTCGTAGTTTTGCCTGTACATGTCAAAAACAAAATGGGGGGGGGGGGCGCTTTTGAATACTTTCCTCTAAATAACGAAAACATTCAGAAGTGTTTCGAAACCTAAATTTTGGTCTAAGAACCAGCAACTTTTAAGAAAATTTTCATAGCAATAGCTATTACAATCGAACCCACCTATAATGAACTCAGTTATAACAACGAAAAAACTGTTATAGCGTTTACAACCCCAACAATAGGTGCATTGAAACTGTACAAATTTTCTGGTTATAGCGAAAGCTGAAATAACGAAAATACGTATATAAAGAATCATTTTAAGTGATATTATACAACTTTTGTTTGGATATAGCGAAATTTTGAAAAGTAAAAATTTGGTATTGGGGTATTTCACTTGGTAAGATCAGAGGATGAGGAATACAGTAGTAGAAAAATAGTGAACACTTGTTATGGGATTACTGCTATTGCCTAGCAATACCTGAATTCCGCGTGTACACGTATCTTTTACTCGTATATGCATTCTTGAATGTCAGCATTTTTCGAAATGATGGCAAAAAAGAAAATGTTTAGATTTGGACACCAATACTAAGATCATAAAAAAGAGAATCTGGGAAGAAGAAAATGGGATGTATTTTAGTTATTAAAAAGATTAAAAAATAGAGTGTTTTTTCTTTGTCGGATATAAAGAAATTCACTGTAAATAAAAATAAGTTCGCTATATTCACTAAACTTTTATAAAGAAATACGGTTATAACAAACAAAATCGCGGACATTTAAAAATTCTTTATAAGTGGCTTAGACTGCATTTGATATCGTCCTTTGTAGATTAAGAATAAAAATATTCAGATAATGTAACTTTTTTCTTATTATCAAGCAGTTATAATCAATATACAAAAAATGATTATTTCAAATAATATATGTCAAAATAATTATATTTTAATGAGGTAAATTATGTTTAAAAAAATACTTATCTTTGGGCCTGTCCGGGATTTGAACTCGGGACTTCTCGCACCCAAAGCGAGAATCATACCCCTAGACCAACAGGCCACGAACATTTTTTGTCTTTTAATTCCACACACAAACTAAATAAACCATTAAGAAATGGCATAACCAAGTACCGAAAGGTTAAACTAAACCATTCGCGGAACTATATTTTTAAACAGCCCTATGTTAATATTTTAAGTTTCTAATGGACCATAAAGATACCTTATACCACGTACCTTTGAACCAATTTCGACTATCATTAATTGTACGTTATATTCATTCATGACACATCATTACAAGTCGTTTAATATATTACATGCGATATTTTAGCATTGAAATTCCAATGAACCATAATGGTTCCACTAAATCAGGTTCCTTGAAACCAATTTTGACTCAGTAATTTTTCATTATATTCATTCATGACACGTCATTCCAATCGTTTGATATATTACATGCCATATTTTAGCATGGAAAGTTCTAATGAATTATAGTGGTTCCACTAAAACTTGTTCCTTGAAACCAATTTGGATTATCATTAATTTTACGTTATATTCATTCATGACACATCATTTCAAGTCGTTTGATATATTACATGCTATATTTTAGCATTGAAAGTTCTAATGAATCAGAATGGTTCCACTAAACCAGGTTCCTTGAAACCAATTTTGACTCTCAGTAATTTTTCGTTATATTCATTCATGACACATCATTCCAAGTCGTTTGATATATTACATGTCATACTTTAGCAATAAAAGTTTCAATGAACCTTAATGGTACCACTAAGCCATAATGGTTCCACTAAACCAGGTGTCTTTGAAATTAATTTGGACTATCATTAATTTTACGTTATATTCATTCATGACACATCCTTCCAAGTCGTTTGATAAATTACATGCCATAACTTATGATTGAAAATTTTTGAGGGTGTCATAAGGATACCATTAGGGCACGTGCCATTGTTTCGATTACAACCTTTTTCAAAATGGCTCATTTCCTGAACCATATTTATCAATTGGCGAAAATAGTAATTTATATCCACTTCTATCTCGTCGTTACGATTTTTTTTGATATATTACTTATTATATCTCTCCATTGAAAATTGCTAGGTTGGGTCGTGAAGGTACCATTTGTGCACGTACTATTGAACTGATTTTGATAATATTTGTGATTGGTTCGTGCCATGTACCATATTCATCGACTGACGAAAATAGTAATGGATAACCGCTTCTATCTCGTCATTACGATTTGTTTGATATATTACTTAATATATCTTCCCATTGAAAATTGCTTGGCGGGAAAATAGAGGTACCATTTGTGCACGTGCCAATGAGCCGATTTAGATAATATTTGTAATTGGTTCGTGCCATGAACCATACTCATCGACTGACATAAACAGATTTTCAAAATCTTTCATAGCCTCGGAGAGTTTGAGTTACAGACAGACGGACAGACAGACAGACACTATTCCCCACACTGATAACATAAAGCACCTTTCGGTACTTAATAATGATAAATAAATTTGATTACACACGAAAATTTTTTGTCTCTCTGGAACCAATAATGACTTTGTCCATAATCATTCGCGCATATATATTCGAGTATTTCTAAAATCTGCCTGTCTACATTTATTTATAAAAACTTAGAACGTTTCTTTGTTTCTTTTTCATAAAAATTCAGCCGTTTGATCAAATTAGGTTAAATTATGCATAGCGAATCCAGCGGAAATATTTACTCTCTTCTCAAAACTTAACATTCCACTGCGTTATATATTTTTTTCTTTTATTCTTGTAAGCTCATCAATTGCATGGCAATACATTACTACCTCAATTAAAACTTATATCTTCCAATCCATATGGTTTATGGGATAAATGCAATGAAATTAAAATTAAATTAAAATAGCCAAACATGCATTCAATTTAACAATGGCTAACGATGACATACAGCAGTTGAAAAGATTTGTCCAAACTTTTTTTAATTTCAAGCTTTTTTTAATTGATGGTGAAAGATTGGCTTTCAAGGCAATAAAATAAACTTCAGTGAAAGTGAAAATAAGGTCTGTTCCCCTTGTTCTTGCCGAGAGAGATAAGAAAACATTCTTAATAAATTTGTTACTTGTATAATTTCGAGATAAAAGGAACGTCGTACAGCCACATCTTGAACAATCGGAAACTCCGTTTTACAATACGTATAAGCAAGGGGTCCAGAAAAGCTGAAGTTTTAAAAATGTGAAAAGTTATATTTTGAGACAAGTGCATTATGTCACATAAGAAAGTGCTTAAAGCTCTTGACCGATCAATAAAAGACCTAAGAGGAACAAACGTGCGGCAGAACTGTCTACTTTCGCCAAACATTACCAGCTTTCAACGATCGACGTCTGCTGCCGATGAATTTAATGCGTATCTCAAAACACCATATCTTTGGAGACATTTTCAAAATTGGAATATCACCAAATAATATCCGAGTTCGTTTACAGGGAGATGCAACTGCTCACACGTTCGTGAACAAATGCTCGGCCTCGGACAAGGCAAATTCTTATCTGATGCAGAGCTGGCCTTATAATTTAATTTTTCGTAATAGTGTTCACAATTTTTTTTTCAGACATTGCTAAGAACTTTAGAAAGACCAACAGTGCCTTTGGGAATGTGCTATTCTAACGCCTAAGAATGATATTCTGAAAAATATTAGTATTCAGATAGAGGATACTTTCCCAGCTCCACGGCGACATCCATGTCCATTCATGGATATCAGCGAGCCATCTTATTCCATAAAAGTTCTGAATTCTTTGGAAACCTCTGAAATATCACCACACAAGTTGATTTTGAAAATTAGAACGTTAATATATAATACTGCTATTAGGTAATGTTGATCCACTTAAATTGTACAATATTATCTTCTACCTATATATATAAAGAAGGATGTTTGTTTGTGGGTTTGTTTGTGGGTTTGTTTGTGGGTTTGTTTGCTTGTTTTTTATACAAATCTACAGTTTTATTCCGATCTTGATAAAATTTCGCATACATGACCTTCAAAGCATGAGGAAAGTCACTGTCTACCTCAGATTTCGAAAAAATAATAATTATTGATAAAAAAATCGATATTCATTGTTCTGGCACAGCATATTAATGAGAAATATCTCATGACCAACAATGCAAGGCAAAGTTTGTGCAACAATACTTATCAACAATGGTATCAACACGCAATTCACAAACACTCTGCACGGACCAACAATATATATCTCATGACCAACAATGCAAATAAAAGTTTGTGCAACAATGGTGTCAACACGCAATGCACCAACACTATGCAAGGATCAACAATATATGTCTCATGACCAACAATGCAAGGCAAAGTTTGTGCAATATAGAATTCAATGCATAGAATTCCTGTTATTCAGGCTTTTCTTAGAAAAGAGAGTTCTTAGTACTTAACAATTTCTTGAAAATCTTTAAAAATGATCAGTAACTGGAGATAACGGGGAGTTAGCAGACCTGAGAAAGAGTGGAAAGACGACAGAGGAAGCCCTCTTTTAGCTCCGTGCTGTATTGAGCAAATGGTAAGCAAGTAAATAGAAGAATCGCTAGACTACACAAAGTGATGAATGGCCAAGTTTTGCTTCAAGACTTCGAGAGAAGAGTGTGAATTGCAACATCAAGTGTACATCTAAAGTAAGATTACGTGAGTAAGAAATTATTTAGACTAGCAGTGGCATCCTTGGAGAGGTCCATCCATTGTGAGCCTTTAGGTCCATCCTGAAACTCTGCAGCTAAAACAGAAAAATCTATACTGGCATTGGAAACATCTGAACAATGCGTCTAAGAGCTTCTACGCCAAGGGCAAGAAAAACTTGAGTCTAAAGTACCTGGTGATGCTCCGCAGTGGTGAGGCAATTCGAGAAGAGTTTAGATATAGTCCCGGTATATCATCTAGAATTCCTGTTTATCGTATTTTTCGTAGAATGGATAGTCCCCCTGCTCTGTGTTGTGTGGATTGAGTTATTATTTAACCAATTGGGAGTTATAATTTAATTTTTTGAGATTGTTCTGTTTGCCTACAAGTGTAATTTTCCAGGGCAACGCCGGGTACCTCTGCTAGTATGTGATAAAACCTAATGCGAAAGCCATAGAAGCGACGATACTCACAGGAAATACTGACTAAAATTAAGAGGAAAATTAATTAGAAATACTTATAAAACTCATATATCGGCAAAGTTGACTTTTAGTAACTGCGAGCACTGCGTGCACTGCAGAGAAGCATCCCTCAGAGACACCCAAATGAACAACTCATTCATAGCAACTGTTTCGTATCCGCCCTGCAGTGAAGACGCCACTGTTGACCCATAATTTCGCAGCATTTTACTCTGAAGTTATTAATTACTATTAGAAATTAA
>JAHWFO010028400.1:260541-282029 GCA_023313115.1 Rhysida immarginata | reverse complement strand
CATAAATGAATTCTGTATAAACACTGTCGCGATCTGTATATCTTAGGTAATATTAGGTCGCGATCTGTTTGATTGTGATTTGTTTGAAGTAGGATCCTGCAAAAACCCCACCGGTCAAAACTCCTAGATTAATAGCACAAATGAGGACATATCCTAGAAATAAACCTTAATTTTTATCTGATTTTTTTATAATTTATACATTATTTTATCGAATTATTTTAAAAATATCTGGGGTTTTTTTATCAGAATTTACTAGAGTTTTTATTTTCGTATTTGGAGAGGGAGTCTTTTTTAATTTATTTTCTAATATTAATTTACCGAAGTAATTATTTGGTGATGGCGTTGGCCATAAAATTTATAAAACAGAATTTTGCAAAATCCGTTAAAAAATAAAAAAGTTAGAGCCATGAAGGCATTAGTTTTCGACCAACTCTCGTATCTTCTCTATATTTATTGAATTTTCTTTTAAAAACTTAAACTTTCTACGTATTTTCATTATTGTCGTGCATCCGGGTGAATATGACTTTAAATTTAAGTTATAAATGAAAAATTAAGCCACGAGCATACATTACAGTCAACAATGACTTAATTGCTCAGAGCGTCGCGATTTCAAACTGGAATTTTCTTTTTCTTTCCTATTTTCATTTATTATTTATTTAAACGCATTTAACGTCTGTATTGCAACATTTTAACATCTGAGGCATCGTGTTTAAATAATCCACCAGCTTTTCTTTAATGAATTTGATAATTGGGGTCTTTGTTACTGTTTACACATACGGTGGCTACGCTATGACCTATCCATTAACAGAATTATTTTTATATTTGCGGTGTAAAACCATGTAGCGAATGTACGAATAACTCCCGTAATAAGAAAAATAACCAGATTTACTACTACTCCAAAAGAAAGGATCGACATACAATAACTACTATCACTACCTCTGCTGGTCTTACCATTACTGATGGACTGGATATTAGTAACTGTTTTACCCAGCATTTCAGTGAAACTGTCTCTACTTCTTTCAACACATTCTCGGAGAACTGTCTACCTATTGTCCCCTATTGATAACCCCATCTTAACGAAGTTCACTGATAGAGATGTTGCCTACGGCATTAATAGATTACGGGCCAAGCCTTGCAATTCTCCGACAGAGGTTCCTTCCTTTATTCTGAAAGGCCTTCGAGATGTCATAATTATTCCTCTTAGGCGCATCTTTAATTTGTGTCTAAAAGCTGTCCACTATCCTAAAATAAGGAAGAGTGCGGTTGTGGTTCCTGCATTTAAGGGTGGTTCTGCCAAACGGACTGACATTGCTAGCTATAGGCCGATCTCTACCCTTCCACCTACTGCCAAAGTCTTTGATAACATCATTCATAAATATCTTCGACAACATGTCCTTCCTCATGTTCCTGCGTGTTAACATGGTTTCATTCTCCGACGTTCCGTTGTGAGAAATCTTGTATCTCTCACCACTCATGCTCATGATGCTCTTGACCACTGCCACCACTGCCACCACTGCCAGCAACTTGACGTGGTCTAGTTTTATATGCAAAAGGCGTTCGACCCTGTCAATCATGAGTTACTAATTAAAAAATTGCGTGCGTATGGGATTGTTGATGAACTCCTTCGGCGCTCTTCAATAATGCGCTCTTTCCTGTTGGATCGACAGTTTGTTGTATCTATACGACATCATTCATTGCCCTATAGGCCTCACTGTGGTGTTCCACAGGGTTCTGTCTTAGGGCCTTTATTATTTGTTATCTTCACTGCTGACCTCCCCGAGGTGATTAGAAACTCCCATATATTGATGTATCCAGATGATGTGAAACTTTTTGGTAACATTATAATTGTCTTAATGCTCACCTGCTTCAGCAGGAAATTTATAGTATATATCATTGGTATGAGCTGAATGATCTTGCAATTAATGCAACCAAATATGACAAAAAAGACCAATTTTATCGAGTTCTCCTAGTCTGTTTGTGGAAATGTGCAAGTTGCCAAACTCTGTGTCCGTGATCTTGGCGTAATCGTTGATAGCACAGTTTCCTATAATTCCCATGTTGACTGTTCGTCTGAAGGCTTACATAGCTCTTGGTACCATTGTGCGCAATGGAGCTGATTTTCGGTGCCCTTCTACATTTGTTCGGCTCTATCGGCGTCTAGTTTTACCCATTTTGTCCTACTGCTCTGTTTTATAGAATGGGGGTTCAAATATGCAGTCTTGTAAACTGGATAGGGTGCAAAATGCTTTTCTCCGGTTTCTGAAGCGGAAATTCCCGAATTTTGATGTACCTTCAGATCTGTGTGCACTCTCAGACATTAGAATGAAGATTGAATTAGCTGTGTGAACACCGTACATGAACTGAATTGAATTGAATTATTATTATTATTGAATTTTTATCTTTGTAATAATTATTATATTTCTGTTAATCTATATAAATAAAATTGTGTTTTTCTGTTTTTTTATTGTCCTTTTTTTTTTTTTAAATTACGTTACTTCCCTTTTACTTGTATCTTAAATAACCCCATTTTGGGCCTTTGGCCTGTTGGGGGGGAACATAGCGGCTTAGCCTTCCAGTTTATTTGGTGGATTATTCCCTGTTGTTGTTACCTATCATTATTATTATTATTATTATTATTATTATTATTATTATTATTATTATTATTTATACCAGATGGTTTGTTTGTTTTTAGTATTTATTTGCGTAAAATGACGGCCGTTTATGAGAATAAAATCATAATCACACAAAGAAACTCCATGTTTACACATTTCGGTTATTTAGTCATTTGGTATTAAATGTATGAAATTATACGATTAAGAAATGAGTAAAGAGCGTTTTAATTGTTGGTAATCTTACAAACATGGAAACACGGAATTCTTTTGTGTGATTTTAAAGGATCGTCACTTTACGCAAATAAAATCATACAAGACCCACTCAACTTTTTTTTTGCAATTTAGTAATATTTTTTAATATATCAAATGCTTAAATCAGTTGTTAATTAGTAATAATTTTGTAAATTCTTAAACTAAGCGTTTCAATAACATTAACTGATTATTGTTAAATATTTACGAATTATAAATAAACTTTATTAATTTCTAATAGTAATTAATAACTTCAGAGTAAATTATGGGTCAACAGTGGCGTCTTTAAGTGATGCTTCACTGCAGGGCGGATACGAAACAGTTGCTATGAATGAGTTGTTCATTTGGGTGTCTCTGAGGGATGCTTCTCTGCAGTGCACGCATTGCTCGCAGTTACTAAAAGTCAACTTATCGGAACGCCTAAAAATTTAATCCTATGTGCACCACAAAATAAAACTAAAATTATTTTTAAACTAAAGTTTATACCTTTGAAATATGATAATTTCGTTTATCTAATCTGTACTAACTAATTTAAAAAGAACAACTCTAAATACTTCAGGAATCAATAAAGAAGGGATTAAGAATGATGGTGGGATTTCTAAACACAAGAGCAACATAAAACAAAAACAATCCAGTTGAGAATGCGTGATACCTCAAAACGATGTTAAAAGCGCAAGCCAATTATTTGCGAAATCGGGCGTTCCGTTGCTAATGAGTCTGGGGAACAAAGACATTAACTGAAAAAATACTGCAAACTTTAGTTTCATTTTCAGTCAATAATAGCAATAAGTGTCTTCATTATCCCTATGTGTAAACATCACTTTGTCTTTAGCCATTTTCTAATTGGAAGGACATGTTGGTTTTGGAGTTCCCAAAGTAAATTCTCATTTTCTATTTCAAACGGTTTTTACATAACCATACATGCTTTTTAAGGATTGCTGGAAGGGTCCAAACTGAACAGC
The DNA here is from genome assembly GCA_023313115.1 of Rhysida immarginata. Classification (NCBI taxonomy): domain Eukaryota; kingdom Metazoa; phylum Arthropoda; class Chilopoda; order Scolopendromorpha; family Scolopendridae; genus Rhysida; species Rhysida immarginata. The sequence continues at coordinate 278,206 of JAHWFO010028400.1, read as the reverse complement.
AGCCATTAATTATAAGATTTATTTAAAATGCACTGCTCTTTATCGAAGGGACTGTTTAAAGTTAAACATTTAAGCAATAATGTGGGTTGGGGACAAATGGGACTTGGGGTTAGGGGATAAAGGTAACATGGAGCTTGAGGAACATAGGATACATTCCTGAAAAAGTTGTTAGTTGAAATTTCACAAAACTGCAGTGTTGTTATGAAGTTACCATCTCTCGTTAACAGTAGAGGAACAGAATGGGCCAAATGTTTGCTATGATTTGAAATAGACTCCACAAAGTACAGTATAATGATAAGTAGTTTTTTGTGACTGAATTACAACTGTCAGAAGACAGTCAGCGTATTTTTGTATTTCTGTTCAGTAGGAAATAAAATATTTTTCACATAATTTAAAAGACTTGTTCCAATAAGTTTCATTCTTCCCTTGTATGTGGGGACGAACGGGAGAAACGATATTGCTTAATCAAATGTACATAATTGCTGCTTGTACATAATTATACAGGGTGAGCCAAAAGTCTGTTCCCCCTTCCTATCTTGGATACCAATGTAGTTATTCCAATACAGGGAGTGAATAGGAACTTGAGGGTGCTCTATCTGATGGAGCACCTTTCATCATCTCAAATACGCAAATTAGGACACATCCAAATTTTATCGCGAAAACCTAAGGGATACACAAAAAATTCCAATTACACAGTTGTTCAACAGCAAATTCCAAACAAAACAAAAGAAAGTTTACCAAAATCCGATGAGCGGATCAATCACAATCCTCACTGCAAGCTCTGGTTTCCTCAGTAGTGCGTGTCCTTGGTCGACGCTGACGCTGTTAGACAGTTCCTGTATCCAGAAATCGTTGTACAATTTGTCTGATTGCTTGACGTGATGGTTGGCGTTGATTGGGGTATCCTTCTCGATACAGCCTGGTTGTTGCATGATAATTTTGCCTCGCCTCACCAAAGCAGGGGACCATGTTGATCATTTCCTGGTTAGTGTATTGTGCCATCTTGTTTCGGTCTGATTTTTTTTCCAGCTTCAACATGCCTTTTTATACCAATTGCATAGAAAACTGATGACTTTATGGTAAATTGTGGAACTTTCCAGAACTGGATGAGGATGGTGCATGAAATAATTTGCATGCTTGGCAAATGGTATTCAGAAGGAAAAAAACACTCGGTGGTTACTTCCGAAACTTGAATCCAGGATCTTTGGACTCTGTTGCTCTTGTTTGCTCCTATGGTCACTCATCCCTTGCCTCAATCAGAGGATTGTGGGTGATCCGCTCATCGGATTTTGGTGAGATTTTTTTGTTTTGTTTGGAATTTGCTGTTGAACAAATGTGCAATTGGAATTTTTTGTTTATTTCTTACGGTTTTCGAGATAGAATTTGGATATGTCCTAATTTGCATGTTTGAGATGATGAAAAAGTGCTCCATCAGATAGAGCACCCTCAAGTTCCTATTCACTGTATTGGAATTTGCGTAACTACATTGGTATCCAAGATAGGAAGGGGGTAACAGACTTTTGACTCACCCTGTATATTTTAGTATGTAATCATTTTTTATAAAATACCAAGGAGTAGCATTAATACATGTTATAATTTAATGTTTTCTGAGACTATTTACAGGATCAGAAAAAATTAGGAAAGCTTTTTTTTGTCCCATTCATCCCCACTCTCCCTTACCCTTTTTTACATGGCTTATAGCACATCATCGATCACTCCTACCTCTGAATACACTTTCCCACCAGATGCTTTTCACTGTTTAATCTTTTCTTCTTGTTAGATATTTTTTAAACTATTTATCGATAGAAAAAACATTTATGTTAATATACGACATACAGTAAGTGATCAAAAGTTTAGGGGATACCCCTCATAAATCATGGAATGTGCCAAATGTCGCATGACAATGACATATAAATTACATACCTTCAGACACATATCTGCTTTGTATTATTAAGATATGGGTCCATCTAAAGAGCTAAGCGACTTCCAACGTGGAATCACTATATGATACTCCTTGTGCAACAACACGATCCGTACGATTTCCACCATTATACCAATGCCCCTATAACTATATGCAAGGTGATTGCCCAGTAAGCAACAACAATGCAACCACAAACTGGCAAACCCAAGAAACTGACAGACAGAAGTCGTCGAGTGGTTGCACGTGAGACCCGGAGCAATCGATTTCCTTCTGCTGAAATGATTGCTACAGAGTTCAGAAATTCTGCTTCCTATGATGCTAGCACAATTACTATTCGTCGGGAACCTCATTCCCTGGGTTTCCACGGTCATGCTGCTGTTCACAAGCCTTCATCACTGACAACAATTCCAGGCCACGTTTGGAGTGGTGTAAAACTCGCAGAAAGTGGAGCAAGGAACAGTGGAAACGTGTCCTATGGACTATTGAGTTGAGTTTGACGCCTGGCCTGGAGAACGTTTCATACTGAATATTGTGCCTACTGTGAAGTTTGGAGGAAGTGGCATCATGGTATGGGACATTTTTTCATGATTCGGACTGGGCCAGCTTGTTTTTGTTAAAGGAACGATGAATGCTGCTGTTTATCGAGACATCTTGAACAGCTGTGCACTGCCAACATTGTGGGAACAGTTCAGGGATGAGATTTTTCTCTATCAGCACAACAATGCTCCTTCCCATAAAACAAGGTCTATACACAACTGGGTTCAAGACAACGGGGTTGAAAAAATGGATTGGCCCTCGCAAAGCTCCGATCTCAATCCCATTGAATTGGAACATCGACTGCGAGCTAGACAACGCAGTCCTTCATCGTGGCTGAACTAGGTAATGCTCTGAGGCAGGAATGGAGGGAAATTCCAGCTTCTTACTACCCAAAACTAGTGGAAAGTCTTCTTCGGAGGGTGAAGGTTGTAATTAGAGCAAATAGGTGCCACCGCTTAATAATTCCTGTTATCAGAAGCCTGCGACGCAGAAATACTTATGTCCCTAAACTGTTGACCACTTACTGTATAGTAGCTATAAAAGAGATAGCAACATCAAGTAAAGACGTCGTCTAGTAGTATAGCAAACAATCGTATATCCTTCCGTCATTAGATATTTTAATATAAGGGTCACCCATGGAGTTATAATTACTTTATGGGTCGCCATTATGCTTTTCACATCATCTCGATATTGACCAATATTCGTTAGCATAAACTCTCTTTACTCGCCTTTTTTATAATATTCGTTATTATTTTTTACCCCCGGATTTTGTTCATTTCACGAAAAAAAATTACAAATTACGGTTGCACTAAGAACGCTTTATACGTGAATGCTTAGTTTGTTAAGCAAATACTTCTTGTGGACGAATTACAACCGCTTCTCAAAGTGGAACAGCTTATAGATGGACGTTTTCATTGTCTGTTTGTAATCGACGATGGTTTTAAGTTTAAATCTGTTTTAAAATAAAATCTGTTTGTGTGGAAAATTATCTGTCATAATTATAGATAACATGTGCATTATAGTACATTACTGATAAAAGTTAGACGTAAATTCTTTGAGAATCTTTTTTAACACAGAATCACGATCTGTGCTTTTGAGGTCACCAAGGATCTTCAAAATGAGAACTTCTTCCGTATAAAATTATTTAAACTTTCGAACCAATATTCTAATAAAAAAAAAATTACTCTAATTCTCATGTGTTTTCCAACTCACACAACCGCTCACGTTGCCTTATTGATTATCAATTGTCGATAACGTCATCTCCTAATACTGGTGCCAAACGAAAAATATCCTCGTATATTTTTAAAGCAGAAATCCTGTTTCTATTTTTCTAGATAATTCTATTTCTATATTTCAAAAAATGTTTTGTGATTGGGAAAGATGAATTTCATAGTTTTGATTCTGGGATAGATAATAAAAGCTGCAATGTCTGTGCAGGGAACGGAAATTTTATAGGCCTAAACCATTTCATTAAAATTTTTATTATACCACCATTTCGCCTTTTAATGATTCCAGCCAAACCGAACTTCGCAGAAAGAAAATAAAAGTCCGTTTTTTGGTAAATATTTTTTGTTTATTATTCAAAAATAAAAAATAACAATGATCCACGAAATCATTAATTTTTTTCTAATACATATTTCTTTGAAATGCTGATGAAATTCTTCACTTTCCTATATATTTCAGAGATATAAAAAGGATGCGAATAAAAAAGTTGTTTTCCGATCCGAGTAATTATCACAAAGTGTTAGTTTAACTTACGTATATCAAATGAGTATTAACGTTTATTTATATATTTCCTGATTCCGAAGAGATGTTTTTCCAACTGATTCACCCATGTAAAATGCCCGAATTATAGAAGATATGCCCGAATATTACTGAATTTATTTTGAAAGATAGAATTACTTGGGAAAAGCTTTTATGCGTTATTAAGAAAAGTTATAAGATTTTTACCACAACACAATTTCTAAATTGTTAATTACTTTTTATAAATTAAAACAAAATTATAATGCAAAAGCGCACAATAATTGCAATAAACAAAATTAAAAAAAATAGTTAAAAAATACAAGAAATAATATTTTTATAATTATTACGAAAGCTAGCTTTCTTCATTCAGCAGGAGATAAGAATTAAATCGAAGAAATCACTTAAAAATAGAGGGCCGGATTCAAGGAAATGTTTTTGCGACAGCCGATTTTTCAACTCTGCCATATTTTGTATGGCGTTTTTTAAATCTGGTTATCAATTTCTTTTTTATATGAACTTTGGAGATCTTGAGGCACTGACCGTAACTGATCTCGTAAATAGCGGATTATTTTATGGCTATGGATTTTATCTTTAGGATTTCCCAAGGATTTTTTCACAACGTTGGGATCTTTAAATGGATATCAGAATTCACCGAACTTGACAGGAACAAAGAAGACGGAAAGATTAGAATTTTATCCCTTAGAATAGCGTTTTTAACCAAGAATCTAAGTTAAATATTCAAAATTCACAATTTAACTTTTAACTTTAAAAATCCCAACACTGGGAAAACCTCTTTGGGAAATTCTAAAAAACAGCCATGATCATAAAAAAATCTGGTATTAACAAGATCAATTATGCTCAGTGCCCTAAGTTCGACAAAGTTCAAACAAGAAGGAACTCCTGCCATCGAAAATATAGTAGAGTTGAAAAATCGCCAGACTTTCCCTTGAGACCGACCATATTTTCGATACTAACTATTTGAAGCTCATTCCAAATAATCAATAAAAATAGTCTACCGAAAAGTACAGGGTGATCCAAAAGTCAGGAAAAAACTTTAAATTTAAATCTGGATATTCTCCTTTTAATGGAAAAAAAATCGTAATTAAACATATATAAAAAAAATAAATATAAAGCCACCAATCTTGAAAATCGATGGAAAGAAACTTGTGAATGGGAAGAATCTTGTTGAAAAACGATGCAGTCTATTGAGGATGCCGATGAAGTCTTTTAAAGATTATGCCAGATGATGTTGATAACAGAAAACTTAAAGAAAGTGTTGGTAACAAAATACAATTGATAATTTTGAAAAAGGTGATTCAAATGTTTGAGGTAAAATGAAGAATAAAGTTTATACAAAATAGGAAAATAAAGACAGGAATTTAACGTTTTAGAGAATATTTCTCATCATCAGATAAAACATTTTTTGAATGGTAAACAGTTGAAATAAGAATTAAACAAACGATAAAAAAAAACCAATTGATATAAAACAATGATAAAGCTATGTTGGTTGTGATTGTTGGTTATGATTGTTAGCTCTTGTATACTAGGCTATAGTAGCAGCTTTTGTCAGCATGAGTGAATCACGCCTTTATTGAACGAGAAGCACTACACGGAGTATTGTCTTGCTGGAAGAAGCAATCGGGTAAAATATTTTGCTATCACCCCAAGAAGGTGATTTTCCAAAAATATCTTGGTTCTTTGGGGCATTAAATCACATAGAAACACCAGTTATGGGTCTCAAGTATGCTGCGTAGTTCGTGTCCCAAACAATGACCTCACCACCAGAGACCAGAGTCCTTCAACTCACACGACCGTCAGATTGTTGGAGAGTGAAGCAGCTTTCATCACTCCATATGACCTTTGCCCAATCATCACTAGACTTATTGGAGACGCACCTTATACCATACGCAACAAACGGCTTTCACCTTTGAGACAACAAGCTTCTTCTTTCTGGCCCTTCCGAAGAAACCCATCGTTGAAAGACACGTATTGTGCAAACTGATGGGACATCAGCTGCGGTCGATGAGCAGGAGTCTGGCTGGGTCCACTGCAAAAGTATTAATGATATTCTGAAGTGTGCTTTCGTAATTCATCAGCACATTGGTCTCTGTTCGACACGATTCTAGGTCGCCCGGAACGTTTTCCTGTCGTAAGTGCACCTTTCGGTTCGTACTTTTTCACAACATCATTGAGGATGCCTAGTCATAACAATGATTTTGCGAATTTACTTTCTACTCATGGAGCATTCTATATAACTCCTCTCTGAAAGTCGCACAGTTCGCAGCTTTTCGGAATGCTGGCTGAAGGACTCAATACCGTATTAGCTGCTGTTAATACTCAATTTCTTGTATATAAACCGAGAAGAAGTGCGTTAAGGGAGTTGAAACCACAATAAAATTGTGACGTTTTTCTGGGCAGTGTATATGGGATGCAATCGTGGAAAACATTAATTGATTCTTCTTTGCTATGGCCTGTGGTTATAACTATTTTGTATTTTTTAAAACAATCTGCCGCAACTGCTAGAAACTGTCCTTTTGGCTGTCAGCTCAACAAAATGGTGCCTCTGCACTTTCCATCAATCCTCTCCGTCACTATTTATATAAGCCTTTCCAAACAAATGAATCGTTTGCAGAAAGTCAATCGTTTCATCAGCAACCACTTACAGCAAAACTCTCCAATCCACTTACAGAAAAAATTTATTTGCAACTTAAATTATGATGCCTTAATTCCTTTTGAGCATCTCAGCAGATGTAGCTGTTGCGTCCCGTGTATAAAGACAAGAGACGGTTCGAAATGAATAGATAATATTTTAGTTTAAACTCTAAATAAATTATTATTATTATTATGACTCGACTTGTCAGCTATAGAACGAATACATAAAATAAACTTCAGACTCCAATAACTATTTCAGTTGATCTTCTATCGTATCACAACGTGTATAATAAAATGTCGTGGCCAGAAACTTTACCAATGGAACATGAATGTCTCACGCAGTTGAATCACTTTATCGCTGTACATTTCCTCGTCGAGGATTTAGGACAGGATTGAAATCAATAAACAAGTAGGTACGCAAGTAGAACAATTAAACTAAATGAATGCACAAACATTCACTTAATACTTGTAATTCGCTGAGAAAGGAACACCTCGACCGTCGGCCCAGTATGCTACCATTCCCCATGGGAAGATAGACTTAATTTCACAGTTTGGACGCACGTAGCTTAACTCTGGAAGCACCCGACAAATGGGGCTCGATTATGGCAAGCAATGTACAGGATAATGACAGCAGCATTAAATTAGCTGCATTCAGTTGTGTGGAAGCGTATGCCAAGCTTATATTTGAGAAAGATAGAAGATGGTTTACCATTAATAATGTTCGTTGTGGCGAGTAAGTCTCTATGCACACCTAGAATCACGACTATTCTCCGTCATTGCCTTTAGTCGCACGCTTCGCTGGGTCGGTCATCTCGTAGTTCGAGCCGCATGGCGCGTAAACCCCGTAGCCTTGACCGTATTTAGTGTGCGAAGTTATCCCCGGCTGTCCCTGTACACCTTCTTTATAACATTAGCAAAGTGTAGTAGTGTCAGCGTTGCCTCTCCTTTTTTTGCCGATTTCATCTGCGAAGAAATAGGCGCACGAAACTTGTCTGGTGCTATACGAAGCTTACCGTTCAAGTGGGTTTACCGTTCTACTGGACACTCCATCGCCCTTGTTTGCGTTCAACAATTCTTAATTTTGTAAAACTCAGGACTTTGTGACTACCTTTGATGATTACATAACTCCTTCTGTTTATCGTTACGGTTTCGGTTTCCGACGGACCTCTGGTCTCTCTTACGCTGCCACGTTTCCTCTTACGTGATTTTCTGTTCGTCGCTCGCAGTTGTAGAAAATTTTATCGCTGTAAAATTTTCTTTATGACATGTTCTAATGATAATTTAAATATAAGATGTGTGATTTAATGAAACAGGCCAGCAATAAAAATCCCCATCTTGAATGAATTTGACCAACTAATGACCATTGAACTGCCGCGGACATGAACCTCCAAGCTGTTACGTACCATATGACCATATGGACTATATTATTTTCTTCAGTATTATTTTTATTTTCTCTTCGACATTACTTCTATGTTCAATGAAAAATTTATTTTTCACTATTTTTTGAACTATAAAATAGTCATAGAGGTTACTTTCATATCTAATATTGTGCAGAAGATATCATCATAGATACAGTGATTTAAAGGTACCGGGATTTTCCGTTAAAAGGCCCACCCAAATACAGACCCAGATGGGCCTGTATTTGGATTTTCTTTCCAAATAGAAGCCCATGGGCCTTTATTTGGGGACAAATTATAATATTTATCAGCTTTGCCGGTAGATGTCTTTCCAATTAATATGAACTGCGTGCGCTCGTCTTTATTCCTTGTCAGAACGTTTAACCCTAAAAATGGAATCAAATTGTTCTATTGTTGCAATGTTTAAATAAAATAACTTTTCCTTAATCAAATAAATATTATTGCAAAACAAACCTGTTTCCGTTAAGAAGCCCATGGGCTTCTATTTGGGGCCAACATGAGAACCTTAAAATGCTGAAAACCAAATACAAGCTCATGGGCTTCTTAACGGAAAATCCCGGTAGGTAGTGTAACGAGTTCGCGTGCTCCTCTTTACAATCAACTTTTGGGTAAACTTCTTACGCAACGGATACATCCTAGAAAACGAGCTGTTTAGTAAATGGTTTATTGTTTTTCCCTCAATTATAGTGAAACAAGAAGTTAATCCTCCCAGGGAGGTATAGGAAAGTAGCGGAAGCACTGAGACCATTTATTTTTACACTTTTATCTTTCTTTTTAACCCCCCTCCCCAATTTTTTAAATCGAAAAATTGATGTTCTCGAACGTATTATATAGAAAGTGTAAAAGAGCTCTATCTTCTTTCATTTCTCGTCATTTCCGATCGAATGATATATGACATGTCATATGTTGCCATAGTTCTAAAGACCAAGTAACTGCGACCCCCACAATTCCGGCAATTAACTCCATTGGGACAATTTGGCCCAACTTCATAGTAATGTTGATCTTGCTTAGAGGAATCTGCATACCGAATTTCACTCTTTTTATATGCATAAATACGGGTAGATCTTTTGATCCCCTCTAATTTCCGCCCCCAAGACTCCGAGCCCAGTGGGCAATCAAAACCAAACTAAATAGTGAAGGTGCACATGCCCATAGTAAGCTACATTCCGGATTTATGAAGGGGACGGACGCTCCATTCTTCCGCTACATAATAAATATCATACACAGGGATAAGCAAAATTTTTCTTATTGTAAGCAAAGGAAATAAACAAACGTTTAACGTAACTGTCTCAAATAATATTTCTTTTTTCGCGTGGGTTGGTAGAAAACGAAAAATAATTAGACAAGAAATTGCTATTTTCTTTAATTTAAAATGTAAGAAAGTTCGTGAAAGTCTTTAGATCAGGTGAATAAAGGTTTTCTCTGCATGCAATATTTAATCATAATTGATGAGTAGATCTTTTGGTAGTAAAAACCAAAGAAATTATCTTTAATCATTACAAACCCAAGTCCTGATTATCACTTGTTCGTTTAACTTGGAGCGTTTCTAGAACGATAATTTTAACTTGAACGCAGTGAAGTAATAGGTTTCTTCGGATTGTAGCTTAACGAATTGGCGGGTGCGGGGCACGACGGAAGATAAATAAAGAGAAGGACCAGGGTATTGCTAAAGGGAGTGTTAGTAAGTGGGACACCCGTTAAAATCAAAACAAAATACAGCATTCTTCTATCGTTTTCGTTTTATGGAAAATCTGTCTCTGAAGCCTTGACATCCAAATCCCCGCTCTGACTTGACAAAGGGAAATTCCTTGTATCGGACATCCTTCCGATGTCGTTACCCCGAGGAAGGATCTTTTTGAAGCCATCTTCCTTTCCTGCGACGTGACTGAACGAAACTCGTTCTCAGGAAACTTTCATCTCTACACAATTATTTATTTTTCTGGTTTTTCCTAGGGATAAGTTAAATACTTTTCATAATTAAATAATTTTGGTATACCCAATCAAAAATCAAAGCAGGTCCAAACTTAAGATACTTTCGCAGACAATCACTTGGTAAAATGTTTTTTTCCATTTAACCAAAATCTGTGAGCAAACATTGCAATAATTTTACTGTTGATTCGCTTTTCAAAGTTAAGATAAATAAAATCTTGTAAACATTCCAAGGAGGAGCTTTAGCAGTGAAGCAGAAGTACATTTATATGTTTATTAAAAAGAAATTAACCCCAGCCCCCCTCCCGCCTCCCGAGTAGGATAAGGCAAGTCATTTATTTTTACCCCTTTATCTACCCAATTTTTTTTAATCAATAAATTGATTTTCTCGAACGTAACATGTAAAAAATGTAAAAAACCTCGTATCTTCTTTTCCTTTCTCATCATTTCCGAACGTATGATATATCACGTGCCTTAGAATCAAGTGACTTCCAAATCCGATCCCACTGGAACAATTGGGCCTAAACTTCATAGTAATATAAATCTTGCCTACAGGAATCTGGATACTGGATTTTACGCCTTTACGTATTGTAACGTTCCAAAAGATTGGACGTTATGGGTCTCCCTCCTTCTACCCATCTTATTTCACAAACCGACGATATAACAAAATAAGATTATTTAAGGCGACGTCATTCGCCCATCGCCACTCATCTAAGAATAAAGCAATGGTAATAGCGTATTTTTTTCTGATAGAGCGGGTAAACAATGCTGAGACAACAATGGCTAATATACGAGCGACAATCGTCGCGTTAACAGGGTTTTTCTGTTCGCATAACGACGAAAAAATAAGAATGATAATTTTTAATAAAAATTAAATAAGGCAGAGAAGAAGCTAGTCAGTTACAAAACGGACGAAGTCCGCCATGAGAGCGAAGAATTTGGAACAGGGCGAAAATGGCAAATAGTCAGAGAAGCCGGACGCTCAGGATAAATAGATATGAAGTCCCTCCCCTTCACGATTAAAAGAGATGGCGACGTCAGAAGAATTCTCAAAACGTTTGGTGAATATTTGATAGCCGATGGAATTAAGATATGCCACGCCTCGGAATGGAAATAAAGAATAATGAAGAGCCTGTCTGGTACTGAGAATGGTATATGGGCCATAAAGATTGTAAGACATTCCCGTTGATGTTTTTTTGTTTACACTTTTTTATTTAGAATCGTTTGTGCCTAGAGTCGGCAGAAGTCCCAGCCATGCTCTTCGAATGTGAGAAATCCTCGATAAGACGTAAAATAGAAGTCCGCTGATGATTTTCGAACACATGAAATGGATTACGGAGATTACAAATGAAAGAAAGTCGGTGCCGTAAGTTTGTTCCTCTTATTAACACCTCCAAAACCGCTAGATTCGTATAAACTGTTTTGGAGAAACCCCTACCCTTTCCATAATTATTTTTAGTATAGTTTTAGATTTTTCCCTTCCCTAAACTTACTTGCGCAATTCCACGTGATCTAAACCGACCGAACTTTAATTTTCAAAATAAATACTTAACTGTTTCGATGAGACTCACCTAAAGAAGAAAACAAAAAGGAAAAAAAAGATTCAGCATAAATTAAGATTATTCATCTTTAAGAGAAACTGTGATTGATTAAAGACTAAACTTGCATGAATAAATGAGTTAAAAAGGATATAATTATAGAAAACTAAGTTGAGTGTTTAATATTATTGATGCAACAAAAAGAGAAAAAAGATAAAAGGATTTTACTTACTTAAGAGGTCGAATCCTACTGGATGTTGACGGATCCCAATCCAAGAACGTTTGACGAAGAATTTAGATGGACACGAACTACCTTAATAATTTGTTATTGTGATACTGGCCAGGATCTAATTTATGATTGATGTTCGATTATTAATTTTAATTTTTTTTTTAGTTTTCTGACGCCGTGCGCGGTAAACTATATTGCTGTTATTCAAGATTAAAATACAAAAGGATCATTATTTATTGTCGAATGTGGTTATAACCGATATTGAAGGAAGGATTTAAAAATAAATCCACGGTTATTTTTGTCAGAATTTTTGTGGTCGTGAGAAATCATTATTTAAATGTTGTGCTTTATTCGTTTTGATTAGTGAATTACGTACTCCGGGGAGATGATGATGCAAGACAATGTGAAACCATGGCAGAATACCCAAGGTAAGTAGCTAATTGACTATTTCTCATATCGCATTATTACAACCTGCAACTATTAATGACGGAATTCGTGTTTCTCTCCATTGCAGTCTTTATCACTCACAGAAAAGCAACCTTCGTCAACTGAAGATGTCGGGGTACGGGAACGTCTGAATTGATTCCTTGCCTTCTTCTGTCTATTAAATCGTTACAGTATCTAAATAGCACACAGGCATGTTGCCCTCTCTGAATCCCACCCCCGTAATTCCGAGCCCCGTATACCAATGAAAACCAAACTAAATAGTGCAGATGGACATGCCCATAGTAAGCTACATTCCGAATTTCAACCTTCTACCTCAAAAAAATGAAGAAATTATGAGGGGGACGGACTGACATTTTAAAATCTATAGGTAGCTCCATTCTTATTCGACTTACGAGGGTCAGTCAAATGAAAACCGGAAATATTTTTTTACAGCTTCTTTATTGCAGACAGAGTTGGTACACTATTCTTCAATGTAGTCCCCATCTTTTCGATGCATTTCCGCCACCGAGTCGGGAAGGCATGGATACCTCGGGGGAAAAAAATCTTCATATAATGGAGATCTTGCTTATAGGAATCTGCATCCCGAATTTTACTCCTTTATATGCATAAATACACATAAACCTTTTGGTCCCCTCTAATTTTCACCCCAAAAACTCCGACCTTAGTGGGCTAATCAAAACCAAACTAAATAGTGAAGGTGCACATGCCTATAGTATGCTACATTCCGAATTTCAACCTTCTACCTCAAAAAATGTAGAAATGATGAAGGGTGATTCAAATCGTGTGTAAAATAAAACCAATAAGTAACTCCATTTTCCCGCTACTTTATTATTCAGTAGATTATAGATTATGAGCACTTGAGCAATCGTGCGTCGACAAAGCGATTTCACGTGCGCGCGCCGATGTCAATAATGCTTGAAAGATGAACAGAAAGTAACAATGTATTCCTTCTTGACAAATCGATTGTTATGACATGCCAGTATCTTTGAATTCTTTGCACTCATTGTTTTAGCACGTGAATTCGACTTGAAGGGGTCCACGATAAATTCTGAAAAGTTGATACGGCCGAGCTAAGACTTTGATGGTCATATTTCTGAAAACAGAATTTGAAAAGGTTAATCCGATTTCAAGTTATCGTGCAAACGGCGGACGGACGGCCGGACGGCCGGATAAACGTACAGACCAAGGGCGCATTCTTATAAGTAGCTTTTATGCTAAAGCTCCTAATAAACGTAACATTTATAATGTCGATCTCTTATTTCAGTTTAGACGCATCCTTGTTTGATCCTTACTTCACTCCCTTGTATTCTAAGGCCAACATGTCTCCTATCATCCCCTTATACTTCCTTCTAATTTTTTTTCTCCTTGGCGTGCTTCCCTGCACGACCTTTTCGCATTTTTGATGTGTTCAATTCCCAGTAAAACCAGTACCGCCTAGAGAGAAAGCCTGCTCACGGAAAATTCATACATTGTTACATCACCTACGTTAGGGACAATTTCGGGCTTATTATTGGTTGAAATATGATTAACAATACCCTATCGTAGGTGATGTAACTGTGTATGACGTTTTCGCGCTCAGGCTTTGAGTAGAGGTGGTGTTGGTAAAGCGGTAAAATGTCATACATTGTAACATCATCATCAAACGGCCAAATGTAGGGCTTATTATTGGTAGAAATAAGATTAACAATAGCCGCTTTTGTGTAATATAACAATGTATGACGTTTCTGTGCGCAGGCCTTCTGTCTAGGTGGTGTTGGTAAAACCAACACCTCCCAGAAAGAAAGCCAAACAACTGAAACGTCATACATTGTTACATCATCATATTTCGACCATTGTTAACCATATTTCTACCAATAATAAGCCTTAAATTTGATCGACTTATGATGATGTAACAATGCATGACTTTTCAGTTGTTTGGTTTTCTTTCTAGGAGGTGTTGGTAAACTCAATAACAATGCTTTTTACAAAATCACTTGCATTGTTGGTCACAAATATTTTAACACAGTTAACACCAATGACGTATATTAAAGATAGACTCCGAATCCTATTGTTAACAGCGGCAAAAAGTGAAGCAAATTGAGCCATGACAGTTCTGGGCAGGAGTGAGCCGTGGAGTAATTAGCTGTCTGGCTGCTTTGTTTTTGAAGATTTTGGGCCGGAGGAATAATTAATTGAAAAGCATTCCTCAAAGTTGTTTTACACAAAAGGATCAGGAATCATTTTACACAAACATAAATCAAAAATACGTAACTAAAATGAAAATACATAACTGAAAGACGATCGAAACGAAATTGAAATTGAAACTATGATCGAAAAATTGTTTATAAAATATAATAAAATACTTCAAATACAAAGTTAACGAAAAGATAAACTTATCACTCCGTGATCGGCATGTGAAAGAATTATCAATCAGCTATTCTCCTGTTTAGCCTTGTATTTTGCATCATCTTCACTCACTTTCGGCCATGACAGCTCTGGGCATGGAGCTTCCCAATTTGCTTCAAGTAACAAAATTGCTTCGGAGTCTATCTTTAATATCCGTCATTGGTTAAGACAACACCTCCTAGAGAGAAGGCCTGCAGACAAAAGGTGTATACATTGTTACATCATCATCAAGCGGCTATTGTTAATCGTACCTCTATCAATAATAACTCTATATTTGGCCAATATTATGATGATGTAACAATGTATACACCTGTTGTCTGCAGGCCTTCTCTCTAGGAGGTGTTGGTTAAGATGAATTTAAAACGTAAATAAACAGTCGTTTGTTTTTCACTGTCCTTGTCCGAAAAGTTTTATTGCAGTAATAAAGCAAGACGGAGGAGCGTTTACAATAGATAGATAGATAGATAGATAGATAGATAGATAGATAGATAGATAGAGGAAGAAAGAGAGCGGGAGAGGGGGATACTGATTTAATTATGATGATAAACTAAATTATGAAAAACATGAACCAAACTGAACTGGTTAAAATATCATTGAGGATAACTTTTATGTACTTGAAAGAAGAAACTTAAATCAATTAATACTTTAAAGCACGTGACTTTTATAACTTCGTCTTCAAATTCATCAAAATTGCTAGCAACAACTTTAATAGCCAAGCAAAAACATTAAATTTAACTGGGATAATTAGCACTAAGATGAAATTAGAAATAGATATTGAGATGAGGTTGCAAATATGAGCACAAATTCATTTTCCAATGTCTATTAAGCGTTTTTCATCTTCACTCGTTCATGGGCTGAGCGCTTAAGCGAATGCCATCTCGTTGTCAGTGACGTTTGCGGTCACATGTGGCTAACCAATCGCAGTTTATCCGCACGCAGAAGTCCTAGGAAATTAGAAACGAGGTTGGCAAAATTAGAAGTGTTGTTGGCGACTGCAAGTGTGCGACACTCTTTTGTGAAACCTATGCCCTTAATTAAGGTGCAATCACATAATTATTATAAATTGCAATTTTATTTCAGGCTATGAATTATGCTCGATCCACTGCATTTTTAACGTTCATTATCAACACGAAAGCAAAAATTTACTTCGCAACAAAACAATTTCAAAACTATAAGAAAACCATCAAACTTTACAAAGTGCTTACTCATAAATCGATACTTATTTAGGCAAAACTATGAAAGCCATGACGTGACAAATTGCTGAACGATTGCCCTCTGGAATGATAATTCAAATTGCTCTCGAGACACGACCTGCATTTAGTTGTGCCATAATTATATTCAACTTTAAAATGATTACTTGGTTGTTTCTACAATTACAGTGGAGAAAAAGTTATTTAGTAGTCGTAAAATGCCATATAAAAAGTAAAGAGAAAAACTTCCTGAGGTGATTCCTGAAAGGAAAGGGAACAAAAAAAGTTCATATCAACATGCATCTGCAAATGGACGGTGAGTCTGCAATAACGCAATTCGTACTGGTACATGACATTACCCTTTACATGGCATTAATTTCATCCATGTTACAGATGATATTCAAAGTGGCCGCCTGGGATGCAATGCAATCATGAATTGCCTCATGTCCACACGTCGCATCATGAATTGCCTCACTCCTTTGAAAATTTCAGCCTGGTTTTGTGCGTTGATTGGTGCTGCCTATCAGTTTACATAACTCGGTAGATCCGTGCGGCCTCTTGACTGTTACCATGTGCTTGACCGTAAACGAAAACCATCTTGGCTTGTTCTTGGAACGAATAACGGACAATTGTGCTTTAATGTCGTTCAAATCACACAACCTGCAACACAGAAAAGAACACTATGAGCTGAGCGTATGAGAGAATAATGTCGCTCATCAGTGCTATCTACCTGGGCAAATATGCATTTCCAGACATGTTGATATGAACTTTTTTTCCCCTTTCCTCTCAGAAATCATCTCCGGAAGTTCGTCGCCTTACTTTATTCATGCAGTATATTTGTAAACCTTGGAGAAAAGAGTGCATATTTTTTGCCCCACTTAAAAAATGATTACAATTTTTAAGATCTTGCACTCGAATTTATCTTCATAACAAACTAAAATAAAGTTGAGATTTTTTTTTATAAAATTTATAAATGTATAAATGTAAACTGTTTCATAAATATTGGATTATTGCAAATAAAATTGTCGATTTTTATATTTTACGTGAAAAGCAAAAGAGGAAAAGAAAGCAAAATTCTTGTTTACTGACGCTAATCTCCAGAAGAGGCAATGCAGTCTTGCTAATGTGTAAATGAATGATCGGCGCCTACATGTGATGTACTCTTCCATTGCTAATTTACTGAACCATCTAAAGCCTTTCTTATCAGATGTTTTATTATCCTTTCGGTTGCAGTCCTCGCTAAATTTTGCATCTTTAACTCATAGAGAATAGTACCCTTAATTGACTTGGTTCCATGAATTAACTTTGAGTCCACAGTAGTCGCGTTTCGACAATCGCTTAAATTGCATGCAACAAAATCCTCAACTAACGCTCCCCCATCTTACCAAGAGAATAACCCATGCGTGAAGAAATAGGAGACAAAAAGTTGACATTTATTGACACAGATGTACATTTCGATCGCAAGGAGATGGTGATGACCGACTGATGATCACCTTGTGATCGAAGTGTACATCTGTGCCAATAAATGCCAACTTTTTGTTGTCAAGTACACTAAGTGGACAAAAGTATTTGGATAGTGTATGTTTTTCAGAAAAATTGCTCTATTTTTTTTATTTAGTAACAGGTAGACCCTCATTTTGCTTGTACAGATAGCCCCTCATTTTGCTTGTACAGAT
>JAHWFO010028400.1:220182-260531 GCA_023313115.1 Rhysida immarginata | reverse complement strand
CCCTCATTTTGCTTGTACAGATAGCCCCTCATTTTGCTTGTACAGATAGCCCCTCAGTTTGCCTGTATTACAGCGGCAACACATCGAGGCATACTTTCCAAGTTGTTTGTAAGTTCTGGGCAGGAATGGCTCTCCATTCTTCTTGTAAGGCTGTAAGAAGAGATTGTTGCGAAGACGGCCGTGGTTTGTACCCGTCGTTCCAGTTCGTCCCACAAGTGCTCGATCGAATAGAGATCGGAGCTCTTAGCAGACCAGTCAAGCAAATTCATTTCATGGAAACACTTCTGCACACGCTTTGCAATATGACATGGAGTAGGCAAGGCCGAATATTCAGAACGTCGAGGTTCACGTCAGCGTTCATGGTACAAGGTACAAAATCAAAGAGCCGATTCTTAACCATGAAAAATAACCTCAGATCATGATGGACCCTCTACCGAACTTCACATTGGAACAGCACAGTCTAAAAGAAACCGTTCTCCGGATTGCCACCACACCCAAATATTTCCATCATACAGGAAGAGTGAATACCGTGACTCATCACTCCAACAGTTTTCCATTCTTCAATGGTCCAGGAACGACGGTCGACACACAAGTCCAAACGACACCTCACATTAACATTTGTTATCATCGGCATATGTAGAGCTGCTCTACCATGATTATCGATACTGTTCAACTTTCTTCGGATAGTTTTGTTACTAACGGCGCTCCCAGATGTGTTTCCAACGTCTTCAGCGGGGCAGAAAAAGTGGGAGACTTCTTGACATGTCATATTAGGCATCTTCTGTCAGATTCTGCAGTCGTCTCCATAGCTTACCGTCTTGTTTCCATCTCTTGATAACAGTCGATTTTAGGGTGTCCAATTTGGATGCAATGCCTCTTACAGAAATATTACACAAATGGCAAGCTATGGCGTTGAAACTCGGTAAGCTCGGGTCCACGCGGCATAGCTCCGCAAGAGTTAATGGATAGTTAACAGAACATGACCAGCTTTTCATTATACCCATGCCCTTCCCAGCATATCGTTTTGCAAATTCATTATTTGCATATTTTCAATTTTTTAAGGTGTCTAAATAGTTTTGTATATGTAGTATAGACGTTGTCTCCTGTTTATTCACGCAATAAGTAACCACATCCCAGAGGTTTATTTCTACTTATTTAATAACTCATACCTATAATCGTCCATTTCATTTGCAACAACCCAATACATTATTAAAAATAATTGAGTTTTGATATTTTTTCGAAACATGGTTGTTAGATTAAAGTGTAATTCATTTAACATCGTAATGGAAATCCATTGAAATATTCGCATAATTACGTTTATCTCATTTATAGTTTGAATTCTAAATTAAGGTATAATTCAAAATTAAGACCAAATAAATCTCCGATAGGTTTACATTACTTGTACCTCCAGGAAACATACAAGAAATATAAAGCTCTTATCAGGTTTATCCCTGGCATTTTTACAACAAATTTGAATTTTACGGTATGCGTCTCTTCAACCAGAGGCATGGTCTTAACTAATGAAGAGTAGGCTGGCTTTCAAAGGCTTGCTTTAGCAGAAACAAAACAGTAATGAAGAGAATAAGGATTTGCTAATAACACAGATTAGCTCACCTACACTCAGTTGACACGAAAAATGTCGAGATAGACGTTTTCTAGAAGATTACTATATTCGGCATTACTCCAATCCCAGTAAAGCGATTGATAGAGATAGTGGATTGACTGATAAGCACCAACGAGCCCATCGCTCATCGTCGACAATTTCCAAATATTGGTTAAACGTTTTCCCAAACGAGCTATGTTAACAGTTTTTCGTCCTAAATAACAAGCTAAACCGAAGTTTTTATTAATTTACTTTATGATCGAATACCTGCAAGCCTCGCTCCTGCAATTTATCGATTTTATGCAACGGATTTCATGTAGACACGCAGACTATAGAACGTTTATAACTCAAGCTTAAGAAACTAGTAAAATTGTTAAAAAGGAAGAGATAAACAAACAATTTAATATGAATGTAGGTTTGAAACATTTTTAATATACCCACGAGTGACATTTGCTGAAATGATTTTTGCTTTTAAAGTGTCGAGAAAAATTATCTAACTACAATGTGAGATCTATTCAAGTTATTAAATTTTCGGATGGTTTTTCTTGGGACGGGCGCCGCTAGAAGAATGAAAGATGATCTTCAAGTTTCGCAATCTATGCATTCTAGAGTCAATACATGAACAAATGAGAGCGCACAATAGAAACGTCTGTGGGTTTTGGCAGATTGCAAGTGGGGAGTCTTTGACAGAATTGAGATCAAGAATCAAAAAAATAGAGATCTGATTATATGCCAATTTTATAGCGCTAAAAACACTTATTTTTATTTAGTAAATATTTCAAAAACAGAAATATAAATTTCTGAAAAAATTATTATTACATTTATAGGTAAACAGTTTCTTTCATGGATTAGATTTAAATATAAGGTACCTTATGTTTTTAATGAGATATCTCAATGGTAGAATTCTGCTTTAAAATCTAATTAGACCATTCTCCTCTATGACCTTGTTTAGATTAGAGATACAGGTTTTCAAACAAGTACCAAACTATCGACCATAAGGTAATTACAATAAATAAAAATGATAGAACTTCGAATTTCATCATCCCGTAAACTACGTACCCAACGGCTTTAAACGACCTTACATTGATTTAAATCAAAGGTTTCCAGGAACAACAACCTTTTTTTGCATTTTTCGAATCAGAGTTTCCAGTAACTCAAGAATAAATTATCTCATTAGCTTCAGCGCAATAACACTCAAATTTGAAGAAATGTTGGCATTTATCCAACAACGCAAGTCCACCCCATATGCTGATGATTCAAGGAAAACGATCAGGTTTTCAACAACAAGTACGGCATTAAAATGACTGTCATATCGATCAATTCCCTGTGATCACTTGAGATCATCGGCATATTTACAACCTTTCTCCTAATCCGTTACATCAGAAAACCATTTGCATCACGTTAAAATGATTAATTGAAGCAGTCAGTGAACTTCCAGTAATGGATTAAATCTTGAATTCTTTCTTTTGCCATTAGCACATTTTACATAAAAGTTTTCATTGAAACATGCGAAAACACAAAAGATTTATGATAATATTATAAATGAAATTATCAATCCATTAAAATTTATTTGGAAAATATTTTTTGGAAACCAGTAAAAATTTGTATATCGTCGTTGTAAAACCAATATGTAGTTCCAAAAAGTAAACTATGTCACATAGGAGTTTTTATTTGACAATATTCTAGCTGCTGCGCATAGCATATTTTATAAAGTGGTCATGGTACGCCGTATAGTGGTTATAAGCACATAGCAGTTCTTTTATATGCAAGTTTGGTTACTGAACTTGTTGCAAGGGTCAAAATATTGAAATCTCAAAAAAGTGAACATATTGGTTTGACAACGACGATATATAAGATGTTGCACGTTTTATACAGCTATCTTTAAGAATGCAAGTTTGGTCTGCACATTTATCCGGCCGTCTGCAGTTTGCACGATAACTTGAAAACGGATTAACTTTTTCAAATTCTGTTTTCAGAAATATGACCATCAAGATCTTATCTCGACTCTGTCAACTTTTCAGGCTTTTTCGTGGACTCCTTCAAGTCAAAATCTCGTGTTAAAATAGTGACTGTGAAGAATACCAATATAATACCATGTCATATAACAATCGATTCCTTCAAGAATGAATACACTATTACTTTCTGTTCATCTTTTAAGCATTGTTGACATGGGCACGTGATAATCGCTTTGTCGAGGCTCAATAACTCAATCACGCAATTATTGTGCTGCGTTGAGCAATAAAAGAGACGTGAATTTAGAAATAATTGAATGAATATTCATTGTTTAATAGTAATTTTAGTTAGATTATGAATTCTCGAATTTAATATTACTTCTACGTCACAGTTAAAGCTTCTTCTTGGAATGTTGCAAGATTTAATTAATCTGTAAACTTTCAATTTTTATATTTTCCTGATTGGCTACTTGTAATTTATCTTATTTGTAAAATAACCTGATTGGTTATTAATGGCTATATACACTATGTTTTAAAAGTGTGGGTGCAATGAATTCTGCTCTGCCAATGATCTTATTCGTGATGAGCAGTTTGGTTTCCGTACGGACCACTCCTGCCAAATGCAAATATGGCGGCTTGCTGTCGACGCAAAAAACTCTCTTAACAAGTCTCTATATGGTGGCATTATCTTTCTAGACATTTGCAAGGCCTTCGATCAAGTTTGGAATGATGGTGTCATTTATAAAATGATAAAATTTGGATTTCCAGATGACCTTATCATGCTCGTCCGCTCCTTCCTCTCAGACAGGTCTTTTCGAGCTAAAATTGGTGACTCCTTCTCCCAATCGTGTGTGGTTAAAGCCGGTGTTCCACAGGTGTCAGTTCTGGGATCAGCCTTGTTCAATTTTTTTATCCAGGACTTTCTAAAACCCGACAAGTGTAAACTTTACTTTTACGCTGATGATGCGGCCATCTTAACCTTTGCCCGTGTTCCTGCCCATGTGATCTCTCGCTTGCAGAAAGCGCTGCATCTCTACGAAAAATGGTTCAACAGATGGAGGCTGAAGTTAAATGTTGGCAAGTGCAAGGCTATGTTCTTCACAAACAAACGCAGAAACACCCCAGGTTTGCTTACCCTGTACGGAAATAAGCTCGACTGGGTCAAAAAATATAAATACCTTGGTGTGGTGATCGATTCTAGGTTCACCTGGAATCAACATGTTTTCTACGCGCTGAATAAGGCAAAGAGGGCCAAATTCAGTCTGATCGCGTTGCTTGGTCGTAACAGTGCTCTTAACATTGATAACAAGCTGCTCATCTACAAAATGATCATCCGCACGATCTTGCTTCATGGTATGCCAGCTTGGGCTTGTGTGTGCAAAACAAGGTGGAAGGAGCTGCAGGCATTCCAAAATATCACTCTGAGAGCAATTGTACAACTTGATCGTAGAGTAGCCAACAATAATGTCGTCCATGAGGATCTAGGGATGAAGCATATTGGCAAGTTTGTACAGGACACGATAACTACTATGCTCCCGAAGATGCTTAATCACAGGAATCAGTTGGTGTCTGAAATTCACAACCTTTCTGACTACAGGAAACGATTAAAACATCGCTTGCCCAGCCATGTCCTGGAAGTTAACTTCGACGATGTCAGGAATGTTATCTTCCCCGATTTTTGGATAGCCTAGTTCGCCTCTGGCTCCCCCCCCCCCCTTTCTATGACAATCTTCAATCAACCTTTTTATCCCCAGAATGAGGGGAATATTCTTCAATCATCTTGAGGAGGACCTTCGGGGTTTTTTCAGGCTTCTCACATACCTCAGTGTAATTCCCCTGGTCTATACATGTGACGAGTGAGTTTGGGAGCTCTGCTTCAGTACCACTCGCAATTGATTCTTCACTCCACTCGATTGTCGATTGTCGAGTGTGGGTGCTTGGAAGCAGTCGGTTGTCTTAAATCAGGACAAATTCCTGCAAATTCTGTAAGCTACAGGCCCATCAGCTTGTTACCATCAATTTCCAAAATCTTGGAAAGAACAATTCTCACAAGATTCATTGAGTACTGTAATGCCAACGATCTTATCCGCGATGAACCCCTGGCTTTCGCTCAAATAATTCCTGCCAACTCCAAACGTTAACTTTATCTATTTAAATAATTTATATATCATTGTCATGCGACATTTGGCAGATTCCATGATTTATGAGGGGTGTCTCTAAACTTTTGGTCACATACTACACATGTACCGGATTCATCAGCTCAAAGCACAATCTCAGTCCAAAGGAACATTAAATTAGAACGCTGAATGCTTATATATGAGATGCTTCCAGAAACACGTACTCAACTGGTCCAGACTTTGGAGAATAAATGAGCTTCCTGGTATTGGACATTGGTGGAGGCATCTGCCACCACGTCTGCAGGACGTCATTAAGGCAAAGAATAGCATTTAAGATGAAGAATAGAGAGGCGCTCCACTTGTCCATAAAATAAAATAAAGTCCTTTGTGAACAAGTGGAACGTCTCCCTATACTTCATCTTAACTGTAAGTATACACAGTTTACTGGTTTATATATTTTTTTACTTGTAAAGAATAGCATCACCAGATATTGACATTTTGTAAATAAAATTGCGAAATAGGAACGAAAAATTTGAAAAATGTCAATAATATTCTATCAAGATAGGTTTGTTTTGCTGCTGATGGTCAGGGAAAATTACGTGATCATCCGGGAAAAATCAGGGAAAAGTCAGGGAATTTTACGAAATCGTTTTGCTAGACACCCTGTTTGTTGTAACAAAATATAACAATAGTATAAATGTTAGAATACCAAAACACTCGTGGGCAATTGATAGTAACAATGATTTAGAATGAGGTTTTGTTAGTTTCCACGACAAGAACAGTTACCCTGTAACCATTAGTTTAATCTTTAACGTGACAGTTGTAAGTTTTTGATCAATTGAGAAGTTAAAAGAATAAAACTGTTAAAGTATTCTCATCCAATTTTAATTTCAGAAAATATCAAAAATATCTAAAACAGGGTGTCCGAAAAGTTACTGTGCAATGGAGATGGTTGAGTGAAACTGCAATGTCATTCAAAATTCCTGTTGGTTTTTATTTTCTCACTGCACAGTAGTTACCCTAGACGGAATTTTATCTGTGGGGTTCGCTTCAAGGATAGGTATACGAGAACAAGGAAATCCTCACATTACAGGAGCCACCATCTGTGGGGTTCACTCTGTATCCACTGCACAGTAACTTTTCGGACACCCTATATTTCCAGATTTGATTTTTGGAACATTACAGATGACAGATTGCTAGCTTAGTGTCAAGAAATTAATTTTTAATTTAATAGCTGGTAAATGAAATTTTAAATATACGTGTCTATACGAATAGAGATGATTACTTTCCTATTTCAACTTCTATAAATGTAACAAGCAGTCCAGCACAGATGACCTCTTTCGCAATCTCAATAGATTTTTCGCATCTCTAAGAAAAAAATTACTCTCAATTTCTTCTCCCTTTCCCAGGAACCCGATTTATTACTGAAATTGTCCACTGCTCTCGGATAACACATGTGCCATCGTGTTCCAAATTTTGTATAGCGCCGAAAAAATTTGACGACAATAAAGGAAAACTTTAGCAAAACTCTTTCCGTGCATATTTATTTATTCTCGTACATAAAGTTTTATATCTATTTAATGATATACAGAAATAGCCCTGGTAACACTGATCTCAGAGAACATCATCAAATGTTTAGTAACGGTTGAGCAACGACGTAACCACCACTATAAAGATCCAAAACGAGTGACAGGTATATGTCGTGTCAGTGAGAGTCATTAATTTTCGTGAAGAAAAGAAGGCAAGCAAACAATCCAAACCCTGAGCTAATCTGAGATAAGTTCTGGAGATAAAAATCATCATCATAGAATAAAAAGGTTAAGTTTAATGCCTCCCTCCTCGTTCCTTTCCAGTTATCCCATTCGTAAATGATTACCTGTTCCGTTAGAAAAAGATTCCCATCGTCGTTGTACCCCAGATGTTTCCGTTTCCTTTGTACTTTTTTGCGGCAAGAGTTCTTATCAAAGGTTCTTTTATTGTCAAGCGACACAAAGGATAACTGAAAAAAAGAAAGTCTTCCTCTTTCTCTTAGAGACATACAGATGGGAACAAAATAACACAACGTGTTCCTAAATCGATAATGAGTAACAAATTGGATATTTTTTCCCCTTTTCGAAACCAGTCATCAAAAAGAAGAGTTCTGCAGTTTAAATTTATATCTTATGAAACCCAACTGATATTTAAAGGATAAATTTTGCATAATGAAATAAAATATCATCCCCTTCCTGTACGTACAAGATACCCTGGTATTGAGTCCATTTTAAGAAAGTCCATATATAGGTGGACCCTCGTTATAACGAACACCGTTATAACAAACTCCACGATGTACCGATTTATTTTGAAGTCCGGGTAAATTGTAACTAATTTTATATAAAAAAATTCATTGTAACGAGTTTCAATATAACGAGCTCATCATTATAACGAACAAAAGTTTTTGGTTCCTGCAATAATTGCAACTGTTCAGGTGTACGAAATTTCACAACACCTGGAAAGAGACATCATTTTTCGCGCTGCATGTGAAGCGTGAGAAAAAAAAAACAAGACATGCTTTCATTTTATCTGAATCCCATATTTTAACTTGTCTGGACATTGCAAACAGGGTACGTTCACAATAGTCAACTGGGCGACGACAAGTGGACGATAACTAAGTGGGTGACGGTAAAACTGGACGAAAACCAAGTGACGAAAATTTTTTAACTTCAAAAAAAAAAAATAAAATAAAATAAAAAAAGCAATTTTACTTTGCCATTTGCATTTCAATTCTTAGTCATTTGCATTAAAAAACCATCAATATAACTGGACAACGTAATAGAATGTTATGTATTAAAATAATTTTGTAACTGTCATATAATTTCATATATTTATTTATCGAGTCTTAAATAATTTTTAAGTAATTTATTATAACTTAAATTCTCCAATAAAAAAATTCTTAATGATCAATGACTGACAAGTCAATTCTGATTTAATGTAATTGGACAATGTTATCATTTGTAAATGGATAAAAAATGGTTGTAAATTTCACGTAGAATATGCCATTGATAAAAAAAGAAAGGATTCTATGGTTACAAAATGAATTAGAAACGATAATACATATTTTGCATTAGTCATTTAACTATAAGGAGTGTCGAACATTGAAGGTACGTTTAGTTTCCTTTTCAAAAGGATTTATTATTGCATTATTTTATTATTTTGTGATAATCTGATTTTATACTTGATCTTACTTAATTCTGTATATTTATTTTAGATGAATCCTATTTTAAATCAAAGAGACGGGGACAAATGGTTTTGGAATGGATATAATTATATTAAAAAAGATAATAATGTCATTTTGTATTAGTTCATAGATATTAATATGCATTAATAATAAAATAATAAACAAATGAAGTTATAATAACATTAATTTTGTAAAATTTAAAGTTTTATAATATTTCTGTCGTTCAAATGTCCATAAAAACGGGATGGCAAAGTAAAGTTGTTGTTGTTTTTTTCAAGTTTTTTTTAAGTTATAAAATTTTCGTCGTCTACTTAGTAATCCTCCAGTTTTACCGTCACCCACTTGGTTATCATCCAGTTGACTATCGTCCACTTGCACAAACTGGAAGATTACTAATGTATCGCCTAGTTGCACCCGTCCAGTTGACGCGTTCCCTGCAAACATGACTATTAAAAGGAAACAATTTACCGCTGATTTTAAACTCAAAGTTTTAGAATGCGTAGAGAATGGTGAAAACAAAAGTGTTATTGCCGAAAAGTTTAGACTATCTTGATCAGCTTTATCAACTTTTATCAAAGATGAAGAAAGACGCAATAAAAGATTTTCATTCCTACATTAGAGCGATGATAATCTTATGATGGTTTGTGAATTAACTGATGCAAATACAGGGGGATTACAAAAGAATTTCACACTTTTAAAAATTTATTACATCAAAGCTATTCAGAATATAGACACACCACATACGGATTCTTAAAAAAAAACTCTTGAAATTTATTGTGACACAGTTAAAGATATTCAATATGGCCCCCTGTCGTGACACGGCATACATCAATGCGGTAGTCGAATTCGTCCCAAACCCGCATTAACATAAAAAGAAATCACAATGTGTGAGGTCGGGGCTCCGCGGTGGCCACTTTGCAAGTTCCAGGTTATTGTATGCTCGACCAATCCACCGCTGTGATTTCTTTTTATGGGGGTGTGTAAAGGACAAGGTCTTCACCCTACCCCTTCTCCGTGATCTAGACGAGCTGAAAGAACGCATTACGGTAGCGATACGTGGGATTGATGGAGACATGTTAATGCGGGTTTGGGACGAATTCGACTACAGGGGGGCATATTGAACATCTTTAACTGTGTCACAATAAATTTCAAGAGTTTTTCTTTAAGAATCCGTATGTGGTGTGTCTATATTCTGAATAGCTTTGATGTAATAAATTTTTAAAAGTGTGAAGTTCTTTTGTAATCACCCTGAATTTTGGATAAAATGACGCAGCTTTAAGACTTACATCTTGATTCTTCGTTTGATGATAAAAATCAAGTGGTATTTGCTATTGTTTCTAATACACAAGCTTGTCAAAAATTTTAACTTTAAAACAATATTCAATTGAAAAAAATAGAAAATATTTCCAATTCCATTTTAGGTCAAATTGATGACACTGAAACAGATATTGCAACAACTGCTTGCAAAAGTCTAATGCAAAAACGCATAAAGTTGTATTGTTATGTTTTGGAAATAAATTCCCTTAAGATAAATAAAGATAATTTATTTTCATTATTTTGTATCCCGGTTATAATAATCTTCGTTATAAAGAACTAATTTTTTTGGCCTCTAGCTGTTCGTTATAACGAGGGTTTACGTATATTTAATTATGTTTCATTGAATGAATGCATACAGTGAGTTTTATTTTAATTTTTATTTATTTCATTAAATTTATATGTAAATCTTCGTAAAAATTTGCACGCAAAATTCAAAGCTATAACTGCTCATGTTCAACAAATATAAGAATACACTGAAAACTCAAACACGAAATAAAGGATTTAAGCTATTCAAATGATGAAACTGTTTCACAATTATTTCTGTTAAAAGAGATGAATAATTCAGTTGTATAATTCTATAAATGTGTTTGCACATAGCTTACTACTAACTGACTCCACCACGAGCGACTATAACGGCTTCAATATGGTTTGACATTTAATGAAAGATAATCTGAATTTGCTCTTGCATAATGACCCACTTGCTAGACTACTTCTGTGCGTGATGATTGGTGAGAGAACCTAACAGGCCATATCCTACGGATGAAAGCTGGCAAACATCTAATATGTTCCGGGCATCTAATAATGATCATAAATGATTTGCAATCCCATACCTATTTCTTTGAGAAAAGTCCTAAATAAATTATTTTATCGTAGTAACAAGCAGTAAATGAGCGTTTATAAAGGGGACTATTGAAGTCAAAATTCGATCAGCATTGCTTTTGAATTTAAACTGGGTGACAATGCAACTGAGGCTTTCCGATTTACATGACAAGGAAGCATATGGACAGGATGCCTTGTCAACAAGAAAAGTTTAATTTTGGTTTTTGAAATTCTGGGATGGAGATGACTCCCTCGAAGATAATCGTCGCTCTAGACAACCGCCTGTGTTGATGAAGATACACTGAAGGCATAAATTGAGACAAATCCACGCCAAACCTATAGTAAATTAGCCAGACAACTCTCTATAACAGAGGGGACTGTGCATTACCAGCTTCGCATATTGTTAAAAGCCAGAAATTGCTTAAATGTGTCCCTCATACTCTGTCAGCAGCGAATAGAGTGCAACGCCTGACCACTTGCACTTCCTTGGTCCAGCACCATCACAGAGAGCCACTGCTGGACCGAATCATTTCATGCGATGAAAAATGGGTCATATACAATAATATTCAATGCTTATATCAATGAGCAACACGAGGGAACATCCTAGAAAGATCCCAAGCAGGACCTACATCCAAAAATAGTTTTCTGAATTAGTGCACTTTGAGATTTTAATGTAAGGTCAAACCATCACATGGGTGCTGTTCAGTGTTGCCAGATTTTGAAAACGGAAAGTGCTATAGTGCCATCTAATTTAGGCTACTTTATGCTACAGACCCATCTCAATTATGCTACGCTTTATGCTACATACACTGGCGGAAAAAAAATCCCAACACCACAAAGGACTTGTGTCAGATGAATGAAATTTGGACAGTATATTCAGCTATGATATTTATTCAATTGATTCAAGTTTCAAGGTTACAACTTATAGGGGGCGTCACCAGCGCCACCCTGTACATGCAAATGAGACATTCCAATGACAGATATAAAGGAGATCAGACCCACGTCTGTGTCACTTTAGACACTTGTGGACGTGTGTGATACAGTACTGTAGAGTAAAACATGCCTCGAAGGCGACTGCGACGTGAATATGGGCAGCTAACCCAATTCGAACGAGGACGTGTAGTGGGCCTTCGAGAGGGTGGAGTTTCGTTCCGTGCTATTGCAGAACGCATGGGTCGAACGTTGCCACTGTGTACAACTGTTGGCAGCAATGGTCCAGGGAAGGCAGGATTACCAGGAGACCAGGATCTGGACGACCCCCGGCCACTGGAGACAGGGTTGACCGGCGCATCTATAGGATGGCTGTGGCAAATCGGACAACATCTGCAGCGGACATTCGGGCTGCTGTGGCACCCAACGTCACTCCACGCACAATTCGGAACCGTCTCCTGGCCAGGAACCTACACTCCAGGCGCCCTGTGGCATATTTGCCTCTTACCTCTCAACACCGTGCGGCACGTCTTCAGTGGTGTCAAGCCGGAGATACTTGGAGGGCAGAATGGAGGTCTGTGGTCTTCACGGATGAAAGTCGTTTCTGTCTGGGTCAAAGTGATGGTCGCACAAGGGTCAGGAGGAGGAGTGGGAAGTCCTTTTACCGAGCTGTATCCGTCGTCGGCATATGGCCCCACCCCTGGCGTTATGGTATGGGGAGGGATTTCCTACGACAGCAGGAGCCTGGTGGTTATCCCAGTCACCATGACGGCAAATGTTTACATTCGGATGGTTGTTGAACCCATTGTGCTGCCATTCATGGCTGGTATGCCAGGGGGGCTGTTCCAACAGGGTAACGCTCGACCCCACACTGCCGCTGCAACCCAACGTGCCCTTCAGGATGTCCACATTCTACCATGGCTAGCACGATCACCAGATCTGTCGCCTATCGAGAACGTCTGAGACATGGTCGGACGCCGTGTCAAGGCTCTTCCACAACCAGCAACAACTGTCGCTGATCTGACCATCCAGGTACAACAGGCATGGAATGCCATACCACAAAATGACATTCGGCATCTCTACGACCGTATGCATGCGCGTGTGCAGGCCTGCATAGACCAGCGCGGCGACTACAGCGGGTACTAAAGTCCGTGCTTTTCACCATGTACAAGGTGGCGCCGGTGGTGCCCCCTATAAGTTGTAACCTTGAAACTTGAATCAATTGAATAAATACCATAGCCGAATATACTGTCCAAATTTCATTCATCTAGCACAAGTTTTTCGTGGTGTTGGGATTTCTTTTTCCGCCAGTGTATAAGCCTGTCAGAAATTACAACTATGATTGCCAAACACAAAAGAAATAAACCACTACTTATAATTTAAACCTGTTATTAATAACAAAGTTTCAAATATTTGCATTCATACATTCAAAAGTTTCATTTTTACTAATATTTTGATACATATCGTTATTAAAACGTGATAACATTTCAATTGATGGTGTAAATGATGTGCATGAATTTAACCCTTGCGTAACTGTTATAAGGCGTGCCATGGCTTCTGCGGAAAGTCTATTGCGTATTTTATTTTTTATCAGTGTCTCACAGATGAAAATATCCTTTCAGGAACTGCATTTGATACTGGAATGGAAAGCAGCGCACTTGTTATTTCTGTCAATTGAGGATAGACTATAGTCTGTGCAATAAAAGAAAAAACTCGGCGTGGTGCCAGTTTTTTCTTTTATTGCACAGAGTATAAACTATATGATGGGCAATCGTCTGAATTCCATGCGACAATCAACAGTGACGTGTACATTTGTTCAGGTGAGACGTAAGCAGTGCTTAAACGATTCTCACCTTTCCGACCTTTGCAAGAAGCCTGACTAACCCTAAAAGGTCTACCACTAACCAATCACTGTAGAGATTCCATGCAGAGATTTCAGGGTTTATATATGCTATTATCAATCACTAACCAATCACTGCAAACCGTGCTGCCTATAAGAGCCCATTGGCGTAAGTGCTTTGTTATATGCAAGTATAGTACTATTGGTGACTCATGATGATATATCAAGTATCTGGATTTTGTCGAAAGTGCTACAAAATCGTAAAATATGCTACAAAAGTGCTACAATTTCAAATATGCTACCGTAGCATCAAAAATGCTACATCTGGCAACACTGCTATACGAGGGGCAGTCAAAAAGTTCCCGGAATGACGGTATAACGCTCTAATGGTAGGACATACGACAACGCTTATCTAATCTCCTTTAAAGTAGCACCCTTGCGAGCACACACATATGGTCCATCGAATCTGCCATTCTTGGAAACATCGGTGGAAGAATTCTTGTGGAATCTTCCGGAGTTTGGCCGTCCCATTCGCTGAGGGTCGGTGAGGGATGACAGGAATGTTTTTGTTAGCGAGGAATTGCTGCACAATAAGCGAAGTGTGCCTCGGTGCATTATCGTGATGCAGAAACCATTGTCCCTGTCACTTATCGCGCTGGTACTCCAAACCGCATCGCGTAACCTCCGCAAAACTTGCACGCAGAGATTGCCATAACAGTCTGTCCGGGGGTACGAATTCATGGTGCACCAAACCGTCGGTATCAAAGAATGCGACGAACGGCCAACACTGACGTCTACTTTAAACGGAACAGTAACGAAATGGCACGCTGAAACCTGTCAATCCTAATTGCCCTGCGAGCAGAGATGCTGTTCTCCCTTCCACAAACATAGGATCACTATCTTAACGCTCGTTCGCCGTGTGTTGAGGAATTCCGGTACTTTTGACTGCTCCTCGTATTCTTCAATGGCTGGTCAGAAACTTCTTCAACAACAACTGATTGGTAAACTACAAAGGTCTCCCTCTGCTATAGGACAATGCAAGACGCACATGGATTCCAAGAGTATACAGCTTGGTTATGAAGCTTTGCCTCATCCTCCATACTTAACTGACATCTCTTCGAGAAATTCTTTAGATCAATGGTTTATCATATGTGTACATGACAGCTTAGAAATCTAAAACCAAAGATTTCTACTTTTAACATGGGAATCACACATTATCCACCCGTTGAAGACATGTTATTGATTGTGAGAGGGATTATTTTGAAGAATAAATTGAATGTCTTTAGAAGTATGTGAGTGCAAATTTATCACTGAATATACTTAAGAACTTTTTAAATGACTCGATAACAAAGTAAGAAACGTTTTTTCGTGAAGAAAAATGCATTAAGTTATTGAAAATGGCATTCAAGTTCAGCCTGATGCAATGATCATCAGGAATTTTTTATTTAATTTTTGAAATTTTCTTATCTCTCTTTTCTATATATTTTTAGTAGAATGCCTATGTAAACATTGCCTGGATTTCATACTTTGACAGTAATATGCATTTAAAATAACTTCTTGTTTAAATTAAGAATTCTTACAAAAAGGTCAGTTCAATTGTTCATTTTAAAAAAACTTACTTTTTAGTGCTTTTCTTAATTACTTCCTCTGGGGTAATGTAATATACGGTAGTTAGAATAAAACATCCCTTATGGGAATTCGTTCACGAAAAGGCAAATATATTCTCCGTAAAACGCATTTGCTGAAAAATGTATAATTAGCCCTCATCTTCTGTTTCTCACCTCGGACTTGAAAATGCATTAGAATGTAACAAGGGAAAATTTCCCTTAGTAAGATTTCATAAAACTCTTTTCCACTTGTCTCCGTCGTAATGTTCGTCCATTTGGGATTGTTTACTTTTCTTTTAAAGTTTCAAGATACGCTCGAGGCACGAATACTCTACACAGACACACTCTCCCGATCTCCATCCCATCTACCCATCCACCCTACTCCCCATTAAGAGAACGTCATGCGACGCTTTAATTAAACACTGCCAACATTTGATCTGCCAACCGTGTTTCATTTGGCTGGGTGCCAAAAGAGCCAAAGGTGATGGGAAAAAAGTGCTTCAATTCTCTACCCCACAAGATTTGGTTTCTAATGTATCCAGAAAACGAACGTAAAACTTCCATTTTCTCATCTCACTGTGAGTGTAATGTTAGCCTTTAACAGGTTTAAAAGGCACGAAAAGGTGGGAGACGGGGGGCGGGGGGAAGAAATCCAGCCGCGAAAGATTTACGGAATGAGTGGAGTGAAAGTTGAGTATTCTTAAAAAAGAGAGAGAAAAAAATAAATGAAAGTTGCAAGAAGTAATTTTAAAGATTCGACCCGCTGAAGAGAATTAGCAAAATTTTTATATTGCTTTTTTTTAATTCAGCCTACCTTCTCTCAATCGACTGGCATTGCATGTTTATGCAATTTTTTGATTATATCCATGCCCTAATAAACGAGGCAAATTTATTTTGATAATAGGATATTTTTACATTAATAATAATTTAATTTAATCAGATCAGAATGTACAAGCAAATACAAACTGCCCCTACAGGTGATAAAACCCAAGCGGGGGAAGGAATCAAAAGAAAAAGATTACACTTCGGAACAAATAAACCAAAATCAGATATTTAAAATCTTAAAAATAGAATTGGTTGGGTCATTAAAAATGTCTACATCTATATGAGAAAGGTTTTTATTATACAAAGTAACAAGTTTATACGAAGGAGTAATCTCACCAATATTTGTCCTCGTACTAGGAGTTATTAAAGTAAGACACTTATGACGACTTTTTCTAGGAACTGACAGCCCGATAGATGACAGAAGCTCGGGCATCCAAACAGCCCCAGAAACAATCCTCTTAAGGACATTAAGAAAAATATTACCAATGATATTGGAAAGAGTAAACACATTTATAAGTTCCATATTGAGATCATGCTTGTTATATTTTTTTGAGAGAAAATTTAAAAATGCAAGAAATTTCTTTTGTAGGAGTAAAAAGTTTTGAGTGTGATGAGTAAACCAAATTAACACACCATATGTAACTTTAGGAACTACAATAGAAATAAATAACTTTACGATAGTTAATGGATTTTTGAAAAATGCGGTAAGCCTTTTCAAGAGGCCAATTCTACGGGAGACATCTCTTATGATGTTATCAATATGCGGGGTAAAAGATAAGTTATGATTAAATAAAATGCCGAAATCTTTAACTTCATCTTTTTTCCCAATGATATCATGACCAATCTTGTAATCAAAAATAAAATTTGTTACTTTCCTGGAGAAAGAAACTACGTGTGATTTGCTCGAGTTAAGACTTAATCCGTTCGATTTAGACCAGGAGAGAATTGAGTCCAACGTTTCTTGCATTTTAATACAGTCTTGCCAACTGTCAGTGCACGAAAAATTTTTAAGATCGTCCGCATACATTACAATTTGAACATCATTAGTTGGTAAAGAAGCTATTAGGTCTGCAGAGTAGATATTGAATAGCAGCGGTCCCAGGGGAGAACCCTGAGGAACACCACTGTTGATTTTACCAAATTTCCAGAAATTATGTACAGGATAAAGCATAAAATATCTATCAGTTAAAAAGGAGCGCATCCAGGATAGCATATTTAATTGGAATCCCATAATCTCTAGTTTCCGGAGAAGAAGGTCAATATGAACCTTATCGAAGGCTTTAGAATAATCCAAGTAAATTACATCCACTTGATGACGAGTGCCAATAGCTTTCGAGAGGTAAGAAGTTAACACAACAAGATTAGTTTCAGTCGATCTGGCCTTGCGGAAGCCGTGCTGAATATCAGGAAGATAAGGATCAACAAATTTTGAAAGATGAGTAGCAACGAAGGTTTAGAGAATCTTTGCAGGAAAAGAGATAAGTGCAATAGGTCTATAATCTTTTGGTGTGGTCGGTTTCACAATTTTAGGGATAGGAAGAATAAAAATAGTCTTCCAATCGGTAGGATAAGTACCTTGCGACAGAGAGAGGTTTAAAAGGTCACATAAAGGGATGCAAATCGCATGAAGACAGCCCTTGAAAATATAGTTAGGAAAGCCGTAATAATTATAACATTTGGAGGCAGACAGGGAGTTCCCAATAGAGAGTAATTCAGAAGTTGTCAAAGCGGGTGCATTAAATTTCACCTCCACTCTATCCCAGTATTTCGGAAGATTCAAAATGTTAACCTCAGTTATCTCATTACCTGCAAAATTCGACTGAAAATAGTCCAAAATATCTGTTTTCGATACTAATTCACCATTGTAACCTTGACGGAAGCCGTTACCCAAAAGCTTCTTGGTCACGCTCCAGAATGAGGCTGGAGAAGAGTTCAAAGAGACACTTCTATAGTAAAGATCATAATCAACTTTACAAGCATGTTAATAATTTTTTCTGACTGTTTTAAATTCATTATAATAATGGGGATCTTCAGTCTTTTTCCAAAGCCTATGCTTCGCAGTCTTCAGATGCCATAATTTGATAGTATCCTGGCGAATCCAGATTGGGAATCTGTGTAATTTATTATTTATGCCAGTTTTGTTCGACTTTGGGACAAAAATGTTAATAGCAACCAAAATGGTATGAATAAGAAAATTCCATTTGTCATCCACCCCATCTAAGGAGTAATAATAATAATAATAATAATAATAATAATAATAATAATAATAGCTAGAAATGGACTGCAAGTTTAATATGAGAAAACCCAATAAAATTTTTTAAAATTACCTCTTGAAATGAAATATGAACAGTGTAAGACTAATCAAAAGAATTCTTAATTTTGCCCTTACATTGAAAATCAAGAACAACTGGCTCACAGAAACCGGCCGAAAAAGATCTCCAGGAAATCAAGATTACAGTAAAAAGTACAAATTATTGGGTCAGTGCGAATGAAATTTCCTGAAAATGATTCAAAACATTTGGACGCGAATAACTGAAAATTATGATATCTTGCCTAGTCAAAATAATCCCCCTGTGAATCTACACTGTGACCATCTTTTCGACAATGCCATGATTCCTGAACGTAAAATGTTTTTCGGCCGGGATTAGAAGAAGTCACCAATTGCAAGGTGGATCTCGTTTTCTGTCGGAATCTGTTTTCCTGACAGATAGTGGTCAAGGCGATGAAACGAGTAGTAGTCGAGGAAGATGCAGGATGAGGATGGGCGTTGTCCTGGAGCAGTAAAATACAATATCTGTTGACCAAAGCAATTTCTGCAGCAATGTCTGGTGATCTTTTGCAATTCAGCACAATAACGTTCTGCATTGATTGTTTGGCACCTTGCTAAGAATCTCCGATGAATTATTCCGGCTGTGGGCCACCATGAAAGAAGCATTATCGTCTTGGAGTGCAGGGGTAGTTTCAGATGCCGTTCAGAAGACTATGCTTTATTTAACTATTGTCCAGATCGTTAAGATTATCATATAGGACATTTTTTTGTCGCAGGCGACGATTCGGTGCAAAGAGGTTTTTATTTGTTCCTGGCAAGCAGAGACTTGCAGATTTTCAAACAATAAGCGATGTTGGAAGTTCATGAGATATCCACGTGTCCATTTTTTTGATTTCACCCAACGAGCCAGACGCCATCTCTGCTGTTATCTCACGATACGTTTTTCGCGGGTCAGCTTCAACTGCATTTAACGGAATATTGTCAAAAGCTTGTTTCTCCGCTTCGAAACTTCACAAACCATCGACGAATGGTTCGTTCGTTGGCTCTGTTCTCCCCAAATGCTTTGTTAATGTTCTAAGCGCCAATTCTTGCCTAAATTCATTCAGGAAGATGACTCTCACATCACGATTCTCCATGTTTACTTCGCAAGTGACATAAGCCCGAACAAGGCATACCTGAAATTTGTTCTCCACACGTACTTTATGCTACCTATCTATAGGAAGGATGCGACGTAATAACTCCTGACCGACAGATGCTTCCACTCCGCCCTAGGGAGGCGAGGTCTCCAATGATCTGTCGCTCCGGACATTTCATTCCCACAGATTCAAGAGATCTGTAGGTACTGAACATTAATCGACAAACACAAAATATGTGGACAAACTCAAGCTAAGAATCAACAAAATTTAGAGAGAAGAATGGAGGAAAACCATTGCAAGATGGTTAAGAGATTTTGGCAAGGAAAAAAAAGCAAAGAATCTGATAATGAATAGTGTCGAAGACATCATTTTCAATTGTTGGAAGCTCATTCTCGACGACACACTGTTTCAGTTCAAGGCTTACGAGAGACAGGCCAGAGCACTCAAAAGTTACCTGATCATCGGGATCTGAGCAATAAGGTATCATTCATTGTCCCCGTTTGTTGAAAACAATGAAGGTTGGATTGTTGCTCGGACCCCGATGATCAAGTGACTTTTGAGTGGGCTGGCCTGTCTCTCGTTGGCCTCGGTTTCAGTTGCACGTGTACAGTCATTACGATCAACAATCCACGGGGAAAATATTCAGCGTCCTTCTCTTTAAAGGAACTAACTATCTCTTTTTCAAATATTTTATCGTTTTAAAACAATTTTAAGCAATATTTTAGTTAGGCATAACGCAGAAAAAGTAAATGAACGCTAATTCAAGCATCACATTTGAACCATTTGTATTTATTTATTTGCTATCGGCTAATGACCATTTAGTGATGCTTGCATAGCGTGGCTTTAATTACAACTCATTTAGAAAATGTAATTATAAACACCATTAGGTAATTAACTTTTTCATCAGAATCATTTTATGTAACGTAACCTAAAGAGTGTTTATTTTCGGATTAAAAACTGACGTCTATGTACTTAATCATTATGGAAAGCATTGGTACATATAAGCCTTACAAAATCGAGGATTGACAGGGGAAAGATATCACGACACAAATGACAATCCATTTCATAATCAAACACTTGATAGTTGTTTATTCTGAATTTGTTTGCAATTAAATGAAATGAGCATCGAATTCAATTGTTAAAATATAGGAAGCTCTTTAGCTATTGTTTTATCAAATGAAATTGTATTATCACTTAAATTAACTTCTAACCTCCAAATTTTCTTTCTTCGTGTTTAATTGCTTTTCTTTATTAAGCCATACTTCTAGTAGTCATTGTAAAATCACTCGTCTCGTCAAACCCTTCTTTCTTTACCTCTAAGGTAACGCTGTGATGAGGATTAAGAGCTCCTTCGAGGATTACGCGGGAATTGAACCATTCTAAGCTCGTGTCATTCAGTTCCTTTTTAATTGCCTCTCTTGTCTTTAAGGAGCTCGCTTTCTTGGGACATACAATTGCACTTAAAGGAATTTTAATCAGTTCTCTACATTTGTGAGAGCGCAAAATTTCTTTAAATTTTTATAATTTGTTTCCAATTTCTCATTACTATTGTTATTCGACGATTTTAAATTAAGATATAATTTTAAAGTTAATTAAAATCTAAATATTTAATTTAAAAAATGATGTAATTAAATTCAATTAATCTAAGATACTTCTACTACTGATTATGCGTGTAAATGGGAAAAAGAACACGGATAATTGAAAAACACAAAAGCCGTGCAATTCTACTAAATTAAAACGGATATTATTAAATGGAAACTGGAGATAATGCTCCAAGCATAACGTAATGATATTATCAGAAAAAATGGAAGACGAAATTCCACGATCTGGATTCGAATCAGAAACCACGAGTATCACGCTCATTGCCTCTACCAATTGGGCCATAATGAACATGGGTCATTTTTACTACCTTGTTGTCTTTAAGAACACCTGGTGACAACCTTGCTGTACTGTGTTCACGATGGCCCAATTGGTAGGGGCAACAAGCGTGATGTTCGTGGTTTCTGATTCGAATCAAGGTCGTGGAATTTCTCCTTTTATTTTTTCTGATAAAATCAAAATTAAAACAGGATTATCGGGCTAGAGAAAGTTCCGTCAAGGACTCCCTGAATTTAAGAGTAAATATCTCGGAAACGGAGATCGATAAAAGAATGAACAAGTGGTGTATTTATTTCGAAACCTGTAAAAATAATGATACGGAAATTTCATTTAGTTACAAATTAGTTACAAATGTTGCCGACAGGTGGCGCTGTATTTAGCATACTGAAGGAAGTGGATGGTTTGCGCCATCTCTGTGCTACGAAAAGTGCACATTTTTTATTAATTATGATGTGATTTCAATGGCTGCTTGCAACGGACAGTTTGTAGCCTATTTCTCGGACTCCGTACTGCGATTACAGCGTGCAATGCCCCTTCTGTAACTAATTCTGAAATTTCTTTATTAGGTTTTTACGGCTTTCAAAATAAACATACTACTTGTTTCATTCTTCTATCGATCTCCGTTTCCGGGATATCCACTCTTAAAATCAGTGATTCCTTTGTGCACCCGGTATTATCACATTAACCTTCCAACAAATGTTGTCAATCAAAACATAGAATTTGAGGTTAGGATTGATGAGCTGATGCCTCCGAATAATTTGTAAAAGTCTGCGAATTCCTATAACCAATCCATCACGAAATATCCGCGCATGGATAATTTGCAGTAGACTGCATCTTTCTTATTCTAGGCTATTCATGGATTCAAAAATAGGCGGATAAAATAACATTTTTATTTAGTGCTCATAATTTTAATTGTTCTTAATGTCATGTCGTTATGATCGTGAAACCGAATAAAGCCAATGATGTGGCATCGAAACGAAGACAACAGGAGAGAATTCGCCCACGCCGAAGCTCCCTTTCAAGCCCGAGTCGTCTGGTCCCGAGAGTAAGTAAAAGCAATGATTGCTCATTGGTTAGAGCTTGTTGCATAATTAACTCCGGGGCCAGGAAATCAGATAAAAAGACGAGTAGGGAGAACTTAGATTGGTTGGTTTGGTTTGTTTGGTATTAACGTCCTTTTCAACTGCCATGGTCATTTCATGACGGCGTTATAGGGGCCGCAAATTTTGCCTCGCAAGGGTTCTTTAACGTGCAGCCGGCAAACGACTACACGGGACCAACGGCTTTACTTCCCTTCCGAAGGAAGTGCGTGATCTCAGGATTTCCCCCCTGAAAAAATCCTCGTCGTCCTCGGCCGGGATCGAACCCGCGTCCTCGGGCAACAGAGGCGATCACGCAACCTCTGAGGCACCGAGGCCGATGGGGGAACTTGGGAAAGAGCGATTGCGGTCTACTGGAGAGAATGAAAAAAAAAGAAGGAAGGAGACTGTCCACAGAGTTCCTCATCAGTTTGCCGACCCAAGCCCGACAATAGAAGTTCTATGTTGAAGCACATGGCTTAGGTAATAAATAATTCCAATAATGAAGATACTTATTTTTCTGGAGGAGGACAGCTATGAACCCGCCGCG
This sequence comes from Rhysida immarginata, assembly GCA_023313115.1. Taxonomy (NCBI): domain Eukaryota; kingdom Metazoa; phylum Arthropoda; class Chilopoda; order Scolopendromorpha; family Scolopendridae; genus Rhysida; species Rhysida immarginata. Next base: position 237,395 of record JAHWFO010028400.1, on the reverse strand, counting down.
GTGACCGCCGCTCTCCACCGACAAAAGCCTCGCCGACCGATGGATTGACGTCGGAATGGAAACGCTTTCAGCCCGTAAAAATAGAGAGGTCGCCCTCTGGTTATGACGGACCCAGACGGAAAACGGAGGGCCGAGGTAATATTGTACGAACTCTAAAAAAAACTTTGACGCTACTCTATATGACGAACTTAAGCCAGTAAGGTGCCGCCTTCATCGAACTCGAATTGTCTCCCGTGCAAAAGACGAAAGGATCGCCCCCTCGCCAACCCAGAAAGACGACGACAGCTTAAACCAGGGCTCATCAGACGAGTGCCCCAAGGCCCCCACGCCGAATTGCAAGAGGTCGTCGGTGACTCAGATATTTCTCTGTCTATTTACGAGGGCGAGGGAATAACGATTGTTCTTTTCAACGTCTTCTCCACACCAAATTCATTACTCGTTCTAGCTGAGGACGTTGAACACCGTCTGGAACCAGCGCAACTATTTTAACGCCGGCGACGTCCTCGAAATCTCGTGTGGATCGCCGCGCTGATCAACAGTGATGAACTTTCCCTATCGAAATCAACTCGGACCCATCGTTGGCCTCGCATCTTTAAGCAATCCAGTCGCATCGAACACATCGGTGCCCACTCTGAGAAAGGCAACTCTACCTGACAGATTGTCTTAGGATTATTTGACAATACAGGGTGTTCATAAAATGATGGATAATAAGTACCTAGCATGATTCTTCACATCAAAGTAAATAAAAAGTTCCTGATGCAAAATGTCTAAAACCCAATTTTTAAGGGTCTAAACACCACGTGAAGTTTGATACATTTCGCTTAATTGCGTCATCATTGGGAACTTGACGCGTCATGGTTTTTCTTTCCTGGACCAGTTGATTCAGTGAAGGGTAGCCAGCTTCAACAAATTGCTCAATGACGCCATGAAGTGTTATTAAAGCTTGGTGCTAGCGATTTTTGAGAAAAAGCTTGATACTTATTATCCCTCATTTTATGAACACCCTGTAGATTCAAGACCAGAACTTTTGTTCTCTGGACTAATTTACACGAATTTGTAATTCCATGAACTTCCTTTTTTTCAATTTTTTTTAACAGAATGTTTGTTTTACGAACTTAGAATTATGTTCAAAAAAAACATTACAATTTTTACAAAACCGTCGCTCTCTCTCTCTCTTTAATCACTCTCGTAATTTCACAAATATTAATACGTGATGCTTAATAGAAGATTCACAGTTAAAGTTAATAACTTTAAAGTACTTAATTAGTAATAAGCTGCAACCAGCTTGACAAGAATCGTAAGTCTTTTACGTCGTCTAAATTAGAAAAAAATCCGACAATTGTTAATTGTAAATTTAATTATAACCGCTTCATGTTTTTATTTTTAAAAATGTTATTTCAAAATTCAAGTTAAAAATAAAGTTTAAATTACAAATATTATTTTATTGTCCTAAAAGAACGTTAGTGATTGAAAAAAAAATTCTTATTTTACACAAACTGGCTAATGAATTAGAAACTTCTAAGAAATATTTTATTGGACCCCCATTGGCCCTTATTACAACGTGTACGCGAGTTGACATATACACCCACATGCCAAAAGTTATGGGATGACACCTAATAACGTGTGGGACCTCCTCTAAGCCAGCAAAGTGCCACGGTGCGACGTGGCATTGATTCCACAAGTCGGTAGAAAACATCTGAAGACATTGCCAACCATTCCGACTGGAGAGCTTCCCACAATTGCATAGTTGTTTGAGGTGCAGGAGCCCGTCGAATGGCCCTCTCGAGCACATCCCAAATGTGTTCAATTGGATTCATATCTGGTGATCGGGGTTGCCATATCATGCGCTGGAATTGCCCCGAATGCTCCTCAAACCAATCGCGAACAATCATGGCTGATGGGATGGTGCATTGTCGTCCTGGAAAATCCCATCGTTGTCAAGGTAAGTGAAGTCTATGAAGGGCTGCAGATGGTCAGCAAGCATAGCGCTGGCCAGTCAGTGAACAGTCTACCTTAACCAAAGAACCCAAGCCATGCCACGAAAAAACACCCCACACCATTACGGAGACACCACTGGCTTGCACAGTGCCAGCTTGACAACTCGGGTCCATGGCCTCATGGGGTCTGCGCCATATTCGAGCCCTACCATCAGCGTATCAGCTGTAATCGAGACTCATCAGACCAGGTCACACGTTTCCTGTTGTCAAGTGTCCAGTCGACGTGTTCATGGGCCCAGGAGAGACGTTACTGACGATGTTTTGTTGTTAGCAAGGGCACCCTCGTGGGTCTTCTGCTTCCATGTCCCATGGACACCAGATTTCGTTGCGCAGTTCGCATCGATACAGCTCTAGTATTACCCTGGTTAAAATCTGATATCATCTGGCGTAGTGTTAGTTGCCTGTTAGCGTTGACCATCCTACTCAGACGCCGTTGGTCTCATTCACTGAGAAGATGTGGTCGACCACTTCGTTGTCCATGGTGGGAGTTAATGCCGTCAAGTTGATACTCTCGGTAGACTCTTGAAATGGTGGACCGTGGGATGTTGAATTCTTGAGCCACCTCCGATATTGAATGACCCATACTTTGTGCTCACACACCAGGCCACGTTCGAACCTGAAAAATAGTCCACTGCTATCCTATGACTTTTGGCATGTGATTGTTGTCTATATTGTGTTGAAGCACTTGTACATCAATGGAAGACCACGTGTTTACTAGATATTCTCTTGGTTCTTGCTGATTTGTTGGAACAGTTCTGCCGGATATATCGTCACAACATGACCCGAACATTCTCTAATGGTCGGAGATCTATGCTCTGGAGCGGCCAGGGTAAATGACGAAAGTCATCTTTGTGCGCACTGAAACACTGCTGAGCCAATCGTGCGCGATGAACAGTATCATTGTCGTCCATGAAGAAATCGTCACATGTAGGATAAAAATGCAGGTTTACAGGATGGACCTGGCAGTTCCCCATAAATATCGGGGACCAGTTTCATATCAGCAGAAGAAACTCCATACCATGGGCATAGCCAGCATCTATGTTATAAGGAGGGGGGGAGGGAGTCAAATGCTTATGTAAGGAAATTAAGTGGAAAAGTGCACCAAATACTAGCTCCAACTCTGTTGAGTAGAGCCAATAACAGTATTCCGAAGTTTCGTCGTATGCAACTTATTTTCAGCAAAAATCATGTATTTGTATGTAGGTGTACTTGATTTAGTGGGTTGGGGGGCATCCCCCTATCCCCCCTTTGGCTACGCCCATGCTCAAAATCATGACCCCACAATCAGAATCTTAAGTTGCCTTGAAAATGCATGTTGGGCTTTATGGGGTTCCCGACAAACCTACTGCCTACTCTCGGTATAAGACAACGTGTCATGTATCGTGAGTAGTCAGACCATATAACCTTCTTCCAGAACCCACGGACTCAGCCACGACATTCCAGACACCACTATAGACGAACTTTGCTGTTCTTTGTAGAGATCAGGAGTTTTCGTCTAGGCATGCTACTACCGATTTGAATCCGCTTCCATCCTCGCGCATGGTTCTGCCAGATATGGGATCGGGAATAGTTTTGGTTAAAATCTTTTGTCATTTGTTGCAAAGTGTTTCTCCACAAATCGTTTTTTAACGACAGTGATCTCGCTCTTGATTGATTGTCTTTGAGCCACAAGTAAACTTGACGAATTTATATTTTGTCTTATTTATGAAATCCTGTTCCCGTGGAATGTTGTATCTCATCTTATTAGAAGGGTTGACAATCAAAAGCACAGTACAAATTGAAAGTCAGAGGCACTTATTCCTACAAGGGAATATTGCATCATACCCAAAAGGAAAAAAAAAACAAAAGAGCCTACAGGAAGCCAGACAAGCTTAAAAAACGTGTCAGCTTACCTATAGGGTCTAGATGAATATCCTCAAGAAAGGTCAAGCCTGAGGTGAGGTAACAATGATGTGCCAAGGTAACACAACCAAAAAGAATATGATGGCCTGTTTCTTCCGCCAAACCACACTTCGAACATAGTGGCTCTTCTCGAAAAATACCCATTCTATGTAGATGTTTACAGAGTAGATCATGACCGGTTAAAAAACTTAAGATAATCCGCAATTTGTTTCTATTAAGACGTAGAATGCCAGACGTTAGACTAAGAGAGGATTTTGTAATCATAAGTCTGGCATGTTTTTGATTGGTGGTATGTTCCTCCCTTTCCATCATCTCATAGTGAATGCCGCAGAAAGGTTTGCCTAGAAATGCCGCAGAAAGGTTTAGGACCAATCAGAGCTGATTTAGCGCCCTGTTAGCTAAAGTATCAGATACCTCATTACCGACAATACCTTTATGACCCGGGACCCACAACAAAGTAACATTGTTATGAAGAGCCAGGACATGCAAAAGTTGACGGCATTCCAGGGTAATTCTGGAAGTTACCCTGGAGGATTTAATGGCCTTGAGGGCTGCTTGACTGTCGCTAAGTATGAAGATTCGTTTACGAACGTAAAGTTTAGTGGAATGTTGTAACTAAGCCGATTTAGTCATCGCGTAAAGTTTCAATGCCAATAAAAGCTTATCACAAAACTTTTTACACACATAACGTCGAGATCTGGCAAAGTACTTCTTTGCTGCTCCACTTTGCTAGTAATCTACAAGATGCTTAGGAAATTGTATATAGAATTTATTTTATGCATTGTCATGAACATTTAGACATTATTTACAATGACAGGTTTCCCACTTTTCCAGTAACATATACAGGGGATTCAAATTAAAATATCTTTATTCAGGGGCCTGTAACGGGATGACCGGTGGACCGAATGGCTTTAGAGTTGGACAGCCTGCTATTCAAGGCATGGGGAAAAGTTTTCCACCGGATAACAATAGCGAAATGTGGCGCTGCCAACGACAAGAGTTCAGCACCAGTTGACCAAAGTGTTGTTCACTAAAGGTCTATTACACCTATCAGTTTCGGCAGGGCCGTACCCAGAATTTTATTTCGGGGGGGGGGGGTTGAGGGGGCTGACCCTATTCTTCTAGCGCGGAGAGCGGGGTCCCCCGAGCAACAGAATTAGTTGACAGAGTGGAAAATTTCGGGGGGCTGCAACCCCCTCAGCGACCCTCCCCACCCGGGTACGGCCCTGAGTTTCGGTGATGGAGAATGTGGACCGTACAAGACATTGTGAGGACACTCAGATGTTCAATGTCGCTACCATCCTCAAGAGCCAGCGCCTCATGACGAGTTATACGAGTATAGCGTCTCGTATAGCATGTAGTTGATCGGAACTGATATTCCGGTGCATGGAAGACGATGCTGTCCTTCACCTCTGCCAATGAATGAATGACTCCACCATAAATAATTCTTTTGAGATAACGCCAAAGCCAAAAATAGCATGGGGTTAAATCGCGTGAAGTGGGTGGCCACATTGATGAGAACGAACGGTTGATGGTTCTCTCCTAGGAGAAATGTTGTCGCAGCAACTGTTGAACATCACGTCCTTGTTGTAAGATGATTGTGTTAAAGCAGCCTCTTTTTTAAATCTTTGGAAAGATGAACTTTAGCAACAATCCCGATATAGAGTTGTAGTCACTGTACAGGTTCGTGGTCCAGTTGGTATGACTTCCTCAAAGATGTAAGGACCCAGGAGAAACGTTGTATCCATACTTTTCACTTTGATAAATGTAACTGAGCCTCGTGAATCCGATGAGGATTATGTGTGTCCCAAATGAGCAATTCTGCATGTAGGAACACTCCATAGGATGTTGTCAGGCCACTGATCATCCACTGCCACACCTTGTAGAAATGTCAAAGCAAATTGCTGTCGGAGGCTAGCATTGCCGGCTTGCAATTTGTGGGAGCGGTGAGGGGGTGGAATTTATGGGGATTCTAATCTAGTTAAGGATCAGCGTTTCGAGAGAAAGTGTCCCACGATGAGAGCGCTTATAGAGATAGCGTACACTTTTCTACACAAGCGTGTACGCTATGTCTAATTGCCTCGTATTCTCCGTTGATTCTTCAACAACTGCCGTTGCAACAGCTTCTGTCACTTGCGGTCCCCGAGGTTTCCTCCCTTCATAGTCGAATAGCAAAACTTCTTGTTGCCTCTAAACGTTGAAACATTTGTGCAATGACTTCTCGTAGCACCGCGGTAACATTCTCGATATTCAGATAAAACAAGTTCAGCAGTAAGGCGCGGTCTAGCAAGACCACCATTGTGCTTATCAAATCTTCTCTCGGCATCACAAATTTTTTTGTACCGTTTATGCAAAGGATGGTCGCTGTTGTTGTTGTTGGCAGCGCCACATTTTGTCCTGGTAATCGGTTGGAGAACGACATGTTATTATTATTATTATTATTATTATTATTATTATTATCTCTTCCCCATACCCTGATTAGCATATTTTCCAATTTTGACGTCATTCGGGTCACCCCGCTACAGGGCTCTGAATAAGGATACTTTAATTTGAATCACCCTGTACATAGAAAGGAGAATCCATATCATTTGCAATGAAAATAATTATGAAAATGTTACTTAGCGTTTTTGACAGCATAAAATGAAATATAGCAGGAGCATCCATTCAGAAAATGAATAACAGCTCGCTTAATCAGGTTCAGAAATCTCATAAGTGCTATCTTTTTTATAATTGATAAAATTTGATAATTTACGTAATAAATCTAAAGTTGAAAAAAATCACGCAACCTTTTGATCATTTTTCAATTGTGAAATGAAATTTTATAAAAGGCCATATTTCATCAGAACTACTTAAAGTTATCAATTTACACGAAATGCAATGTGATCGCATTAAGCAGCGCCAAATGCATTTCGCAAAGATCACAAAGGTTGAAGTCACCATCATGTAAAATCCAATTATTTCTCGGAACTGAATGTCACAAGACAAATGTAGACTAAAGGTGATTGCTGCGATAACAAAGATATCAAATGATCAACTGGTTAATATAGGATTAAAAGCATGAGAGAAGAAATCGATTGGCAAAATCATGTAGTCGACATATGTCGAAAAGTATTAGCATAATTTAGGTATCATCTTTAATTTTTTTCCAGAATTTTATATTTCAAAATAACCATACAATTTGGAATAACTTTGGTAATAACTAATGACGAATAACGTTTTTCTTCAAGTAGGTGCACATGAAACGTTAAAATATTCGTAATTTTTCAGACTTGTGTGGCTAAAGACTTCAAATGCTGAAGAAAAAAAGTCAGATCCTCATATGGCGTCCTCTGGCTTTTACAGATGAACCAACCTTCTATACAGGGTGTATCTGAAACCCTGTCACGAACTTTTAGAGGAGGTAGTATGGATGATTCTAAGCAAAAGAGTTCATATGAACATGGGTTCGAAGTTGAACGATAACCGAGATATGAACACAAATAAAAATGCCGACACTAAGATCAACAAGTTAATAACTCAGGTTCTATAACACATAGCATAATGAAGTTTGGAAGAATAATAGGGTACATAGAATTGACTGCGTAACTCGGAAACTACTCGTTGGAATTCGATCAAATTTTAACCGTGACACAATTCTATGTACCCTATTATTCCGCCAAAGTAGATGGCGGGCGTATTCAGCACTAACAAGAAGTAAATCATTGCAAATAAAATTTAATTAATTCTCTTTAAGCTATAAATATACCAAATGAAACCGGTAATAGCCATCGCTACTGACAAAAAATACAACCCCTGATAATAAATACAGAGGGTTGAGTACGTTACAACTAAACGATTCGCAAGCATCATAAGTCTATGAGAAACCCCGCCGCCATGTTCGGTGATGTTCTATCTGGTGCCCACGGTGTCGAACTACGGCTCTGCATCTCAGTTTCCATTCAATAAGACTTCGCCGCAGAGAATATAGGTCGATCTGTGCCCACCCCTCTTCACATAGATCGTCCAAGTATACGGGACCGTCTATATCCAAAGCCGCAATAATCCATGGGGGATGCGTCTGGAGATTTCACGGGTATGTCTTCAAACGGAATTGAATGTATGTCCGTCTCCTGTTCCAGTGTTCTCAAATGGGCGACCGTTGACTTGGACGTATGACTCGCAGCTTTATCCTGATGCACCCATAACAGGTTTCGGTCGCTTAACCAGTCGGAGATTTTTGTGGATTATATTGCGTACCGTTGACTGTGATCCCCTACCTTATTAGCGACGGCCCTTTGAGTTTTGGGATTTTCTGCAGAGATTAGACGCTTGACTTTGGCTACAACCTCCTGTGTTCTACTTGGAGTGGGTCGCTGTCTTGAGGGTCCAGGTTCGTCCAACGTTGTTGGTATTGCGGTTTTTCTGTTTTATTTAGTATGTTACAGATTCCTGCCTTCGAAATGGTGAGACCTTTGAATTTGCATTGTTTTATAATCATGGAATAGGACCATTTCGCGTCGGAAAGTCCATTTACAGTATACACAGTGCAGTCACATTATTGTGACTACCTATCAGTAGCCAGAATAACCACCTTTCGCGGCGTGGACAACTGCGAGACGGGCAGGAAGAGAATCAATAAGGTTCTGCAAGGTTTTGAAAGGGATGTGAAGCCATGCTGACTCCAGTTCTGTGGTGAGCTGCCGTAGGTTGCGGGGTGGAGGATCCATGGCGCGTACAACCAGATCGAGGTGGTCCCACAGATGCTCAATGGGGTTTAAATCCGGGGGAGTTTGGTGGCCAGGGGAATACCGTAAACGCATCCTCGTGCTCTTCGAACCATGCACGGATACTGCGCGCAGTATGGTACGTCGCATTGTCCTGCTAGAAAATGCAATCGTGCTGAGGAAACACAATCAGCATGTAGGGGTGTACATGGTCCGAAAGGACAAATGCGTACTTCCATTGATCCATGGTGCTATCCACAATGATGAGTGCACCCAGGGAATGCCATGAAAACATTCCCCAGACCATGACGCTGCCTCCTCCGGTCTGGATCCTTGCGGCACGTGTTGCAGGGTGTTTGTTTTCTGACGCTGGAGCCGTACACGCCATCGCCCATCTATCCGATGGAGCATAAACCGTGATTCATAGGAAAAAGCCACCATTCGCCACTCTGTTGCTGTCCAGTTGCGGTACTGGCGTGCAAATGTCAGTCTTTGTCGCCGGTGAACAGCCGTCAGCATCGGTGCACGAACCAGTTGTCTGCTGCGGAGCCTCATACGCAGCAACGTTCGCTGAACTGTAGTTGAAGATACACGCTTGCATGCATGTCACATGTATTAAAATTGAATTTAGAGCATCGCAGTGGAAGTCTTAATAACATGCAACAGCACACAAAAATGAATAAGATAAATAATAAGGTTTATTGAAATAAAATAAAAATGGTCAACTAGGTAAGGGTTCCAAACCGGAACCTCACAACCAATAACTAGAATTAATGAAAACAAACCACTCTTCAAATGGAATTAAATCCAAGCTTAACTAATTCTTAAACAGGCTAAGCACAAGTATCAATATTCACTTAAATTAGCATAGATATATCATCAAATCTAAAAGCTAAATTCTTGAAGCATAAACAATCTAACCTCTACAAGGCTGTGCCTAATAAATAATTCAATAACTAAAGCTAGGGACAATAAACAATTTCAGATATAATTAATTGCCAAATAATTAATATTAAAGCAACAATAGAATTTACTCAAAATTCTTCATGTAATAACATCACATACTATAAACATTTATATATAGATAAATGTATCGTAAAGTAAAGCTCACAATAGATAAGGGAAATTTATCGTTAGCACCTTAACTGGGACGAGCTTAAAGACAAATATCACCACGGTCAAATCGACCCATTAACGACATTTAAATAGAATATGAAAATACAGTAAATACACTTCAACAGCAAATGCACATATTGTAAAAACAAATCAAGTGTAGTTAGCATACAAAAATAGGATAGCACATCACTGATATCTCCGCCTAACTTCACAATAGACTCACAACGGAGCACAAATAAAGTTCATTGTCCAAACTTATGCAATCCATTCAATTGACAAAGCAGGGTAAAATAGAGAGTCACATTTATTTAAAAGTTCTCAGTCCAAATCAAGTTTTATATTTAAGCAATTAACTATGTAACTGGTCTCTGCAATTAGTTATGCGTCTTAACACCAGCTTTCCGTTTGCAAAATTACACTACGTCACAATAGTCTCCCGTGATAACTATTAAATATAAAGAATACATTAGTGATAAACTCCAAACAAATTAATTGCACAAGACAGGAAATTTTGGCTGCGTGGCTTAAACAAAATGGAAAGCTTCAATATGCGACTAAAATACACATAAATTAACTAAGGCTGCAAATACACGAAGCCTAGGTCACTTTGAAAATACGCCTCCATTCCTCCGGGCCAAGAGCAACGCACACGAGAATTAGGTTGCAACATTCGGCGACTTATTTCCGGGAAAACGTTGCGGGTGAACTCGGCAGTGAACCAAATGGAAAAAGACACACTCACCAGCGAGTAAAGAACGTAAACGGCGGTGAAGCTTAGCTCCCTCGGTACCGCGCCGAATATCACGGATTCCTCTCGGCTATCCAACGACGATACGCACTTTGTTGCGTGAGCAATCTCCGCCCGAGATGCTTCCCGGCACGGACAGGAATCCAACGACGCGGCGCTCGCCGCCTCCGTAGTCGACGCAGAGGAACGGGCCGTTGTCTCAGGCTCTGGCAAGACCATGTAAAGTCCCCGTTCGCCGTCGCGCTCAGTCGGGAGCTTCTTTTGTAGAACACTTTTCTCGGTAGTCGCCAAATCCCTTCTACCTCTCCGTCGACGTCTTTTCCACGAGCTCGCGGGAGAGAGGCTCGCTTCCCTCCCATTGGCTGCTGCGAGATGATGCTCCTGATCACGCGCCCGCAGATGATTTCGTTTTCGATCTGAATTTACAAATACTCTGGAGCGCAGACGATCTCTTATGCCATCGGAATAATTAAAATTCCGTGACAATGCATCTCCGTAGCTGTCATCTATGGCCGGTGGTGCCCCACAAATGGCACGCCACTGATTTTGGGTATTGCCATTCTGCCGTGCACGGTGCACTTCCATCATGGCGGCACGCGAACAGTTCACAAAACTAGCAGTTTCGGTAAAACTGCCACCCTTGGCTCGAAAGCCGATGATCATGCCCTTTTGGAGGTTGGATAATTCCCTACGTTTCGCCATGACTCCAACAACTGTAATGTTTTCTGCTTCTCTCAGACACCCTTCCTGTACCCCCCCCCCCGACCTCTGATTCTGGTACGTACCTTCTGGACGTAACCATTTTCCACTGACGTTGAACGTAGGGGGTGGTCACATTTTCCACCATTCACCATTGTAGTCGTTTCAGAGTCCTGATGATGAGATTATTACTCGAAACGCGTTGACTTCATAATAGACGCTACCATATTGCTATTCCTGGACCTTTATTTCAGTTTATTCATCTTTTAGCTGCTGCAACCCAGTTTTCGGTGAGTGGTTTCGTTTGGAAAGTGCCACTGGTTTTTTTAATAACTTGTGAACCACAACAGATAACTGAAATCCGATTGCAGGAATGAACTGAGAAAAAAAATGAACTGGTGCTATTTGATATGCTACATGACATTTTCCCATTTAAGAAAATGAACCTTGACTCAAAATGGTGGATTTCAAGATGGCGGCCAAACTTCCAAAACTGTGACAAAAGATAAAGCATCTATCCTATTCCCTCCTAGCATAGCCAAACAGTTCATTTTACAAACCGTTTCCGAAATGCAGCTATGTCCAGTGACTTTTGACTCACCCTGTACAGAGAACTTTTTTTTCCGCGAAGGGGGAAAATTTACTAAATCCCCTCTTATTTGAATGAGATTATTTCCATATGTTCGACTTTATCATCATGAAATTTAAAGGCACTTTTAACAAACTTCTATTCGGAAAACGAGGCTAAAGCATGGAAAAGAGGAAAACGTATTTCTTTTAAAGATGTTAAGAGAGAATAATTACTGGTTGCTATCATGTCTCTGTACGAAAGCTCCGAGATGTGCGTCCGGGTAAATGGCATTGAGTCAAGACCGTTCACCGTCGGTGTTGGACTCTGCCAAGGGTGCGTAATCTCACCCCTATTGTTCATTATCTTTATGGACTGGATAGACAAGGGCAGCCGAGGCGATGAGCGTGTTTGTGTGGGCGACTACTTGATGGTGTGACGTTACAGTTTAGTAGTCACGTGTAATATGTATTTAATTAGGCAGGGGTCGGTATAATCAAAAAAAAATAAAAAAATTATTGTTTATTAAGTCGATTACACGATTGTTGATTTTCGTCTTTGTAGTAGTTATAATGAGTTCGTTGTATTGTGTGTGTTGCGTGTAGTGTATAGTAAAATATAAGTGCACGTTGTTTGTTTTGTTGTTGAATGAATAGTAAAAATTTCTCCGTGGGCGATCGTAAATGGTCCTTTGTTGGAGCAGCTATTGTTAAGTTGTTTTCCGAGAAGATTGCTCAGCTTCCACCGAGGGATTGTTACAATCGTTTTCGGAGAAAGAGGTGAGCGTGTTATCGTGTTTGTTAAAAAAATTTTATTAATTTTTTTGTTATTCCTTTTTTGGTCTTTGCGATGAGTGTTTATCATAATTTTGGCTGAGTTAAGTTTTGGAACATAATGATGGGCGATGTTATACAGTCTCTTGATATATATAGGAGATTTCTAACAGGTGTAAAGAACATTGATCTATCTCAGAATAACGTATATTGGCTTGGAGATAGGAGCCAGCGATTGGGATCTGGAGTTTGGCAAATTAAGTGTCACGTAAATATGTTTTAAAGTAAAACTATTCTCGTCATAGCTATTTATTCCATAATTTTGCTTGTCGTTTTACATTTCTTTACACAAATGTATGGTTGCTACCGAGCGTAAGGAGCAAGGAAACGAACGAGAGGAATGAAATACCCAGAGCCTACGCGTCGCTAAATGGATGTCAGATGGTCGCTCCGCAACGTCACTTGGACCACAAAACAGGATTTCGTTAGAGGGAAACGAACGGCGTTGGAAGAATCTTGGTGAGTTCGCTCCATTTTGGCCCCGAGCGCAACGGACATTTAACACAAGTCTTGTGTTGCGATGATAAAAATTGCTGGAACCTTATCTGTGACGCAGCGATTGTTTTCAGTGTTTGATTCCAGACTTTGTGCGTTAAAGTCGCCACTTACCGTCTAAGTGAAACAATAGCTAAATGTTATTATTCTGTAGTTTAATTTTACTTACTAAGCACCTTGCCGTGCATTTTGGCGACACTGTAAATCTAGTAGTGAGGTTATTCAGTAATTTTAACCACAGTTCATTTAGCAAAGATGGCATGCACTCATAAAGTGTACTAATGCGCACACCGTGGTTGATGCTGCCAGAGGATAGCTCGCTGATGTTCACGTCGCCAAGAGGGGTCACTGTTCCTCCCCCCTTATCTCGCTATAATAAAGGAGGGACTTCGCGCTCTCGTTAGCGTATAGCCTGGAGTATTTGATTCGGGACGTAGACATTCAGCACTATTCATAGCATGCTGTATGAAAACGGTTATGACCTCACTTTGAGAGAAATTACAACGGAATTAAGCTATGTAAGGCAAGAGTGCCGGTAGGCTAGTTTAACGATCTGGGGAATTGCGTTAACGCCTTAATTAATGTACATGTTAATGAGATGGGCCCTTAGACATAAGGTAATAAATAATATGTATGCCTTCTTGTAGATGAAAGGAATAAAGCGTGTATATCTCAAATTACAATGTTATCAATCGTTTTTCTAGTATCAGTCTCGAACTTCTGCTCTCACTTACCCCAAGTGCTGTTCCTTGGCTTAGTGCACACTTACGCAATATGCTAATGGGGTTAGGGAGGCTACAATGGAGAGGTTGCTCTTTGCTGACGACCTTGTCCTCCTGGGGTCTCCTCATACCAATCTTCCGCATGAACTAGATCGGTTTGCAGCCAAGTGTGAAGAGGCTGGGATGATAATCAGTGTAGCTGAGACTGAGGTTTTGGTACTATCAAGACAGCCTGCTCAGTGCGCTCTCCATGTTAGGGGAGCCCCATTGAGACAGGTGGAGAAGTTCAAGTATCTCGGGACTACGTTCAGGAGTGATGGGAGGCAGGATAGATCCTCGGATCGGTGCAATAAGCTGTGTCAGACGTGAACTGGCGGTCTGTTGTAACGAAACGTGAACTGGGAAACAAAGCCAAGCTATCTGTTTTCAAATCTATCTTTGTCCCCATTCTCACCTATAGTCACGAGTCTTGGGCAATTACAGAAAGAGTTCGATTGTGGGTGCAAGCGGCCGAAATGAGATTCCTGAAAGGTGTGGCAGGTGTTACCCTACTAGAGAGAGTGCAGAACAGTACATAACGGCATCTTCAGGTGTTGAGTCGCTACTTCTCCCTAATGTCTCTCAATGCGCATGCCCATGCGCGGGTCCTCTACATTGATTTTTTCACCAAACATTTTAGACGCACCTTGTATGATCGCCTTGATGGCATTTAGTCCTTTATTTTAGAATTTATTAAGTTTATAGGTTAGAAAATGCACTCTGAAATATGCAGATAACATATGGTTATGTAAAAAATCAAGGGAGGAGGCAAAGCAGAAGCTAATTACGAGGAATTGAAGGAAAGCATTAGAGGAAAGTGGTCTGAAAGTAAGCAGAAGCAAAACAGATTATATTTGTTGCAGTGAGCAAAAATAGGAACAACAGGACGTGGTACTAAAGGAATCAGATGATTGCATCAGAAAAGTCAACCATTTTAGATACCTGGGGTCACTCGTGGATGAGAAAGGAAAAGAGGAAAAAGAAGTTATTAATAGAATACAAGCGGGATGGAAGAATTGGAAAGACGTATCAGGATACTGTGTGACAGAAAAATGCCATTTAAATTGAAGGGCCTTATATAGTAGTGAAGCCGGTATTATTGTATGGGATGAAAAACTTCCTTTGAAAAAGGCGGAAATGATCAGGATGAAGGTAGCGGAAATGCGAGTGCTGAGGTGGGCATGTGGGATGACAAGGATGGACTGGATTAAAAACGATCGGATAAGGGTCACGTTAAAAGGGATATAAATAATAAAATTCAGGAATCGAGACTTACATGGTTTGGTCACATCATGAAGAGGAAGGACCGTTATGTTGGACGACATTAATTAGAATGGAGCTTCCATATAGGCGGAAAAGTGTTAAAGCAAGGAAAAATAAATAGAATTTCTCTGCAAAGACATGGAAGAGAAGAACGTACATTTTTTTGTAGATGTGGGACTGGTTGAAAATCGCACACTTGGAAAATACTCATAAAGAACAGCGACTCCATACAAGAAAATGGGATATGCTGGAAGAAGAAGAAGAGGCTGCTTTTCATTTCAGATGGATTAAAAATTAATAAAAAAAACCAACCGCTTGTCGGCGATTACGTTGACAGATGATTGTTGAATGTGCGCTTCATCCTGCATTCTAAAACTAAATCTCTTCTATGATTTAGAAAAATAATCCATCTTGGATGGAGTTCTTGATGTTCGGCTTGACCTTCAAATTTTTATTTTATCTTCCCTAGTTGGCGTTAACATTATCTCGAGAAATATGAGCTTAAAATATTCGCTTTTGAAATGTTTTATGTAAAAAAATTCTACGTTATCAATCTGTTTTGCAATTTCACCACGTAAGAAGAAAATTCAGAAAAATAAAAAGAATCTGATCAAGGATTATGCGGCAGTCTCCTGAACGAATAAATCTTGTGCTTACTGTCAAATCCAATGTGCTGTCTCCATTTTCATTGGTATAAAAAGAATTTCGAATTCTGAAGAAAACTCTTTCTTGAGATGAAAAATTCGATATTTCAGCAATCGTTCAATATATGGAGCCTCCCCCCCCCCTTACTTTCTAAAGCATTAATTTTGGGCACTCCCTTCACCCCCTCTCCTTAAAATTTAAGTTTTTGTAGCAATATCGCTAAAAACAACTTCATTTAGCAAACATGGAACCTGAGTGGTCTAGTTTTGTGCGGAGAGATCAAACCAAGACACAAATATCAAGTTTCGCCCTTCTACCACAAACGTTCCTAAAGTTAGGCCGCAGACAATATATACCTTTGTAAACTTAACCAATATTAATGCCCTGATATTAATACAACGTATTGATTCATCAAGATTTTATCCAAAGAGAAATATACAAACTTTTGACTACGTTAAGGGGAAAGTAATACGAGGGGTGCCCAGAAAATAAGTTCCGTTTATTTTTAAAAAATGGAGTGTTTATTGAAAAAAAATGAAATTTACAAGAATTGCACTTCAATAGATACGTAATCCCCACCGATCTCAATACATTTTGTATACCTGGAAACGAGATTTGAAACCCCCTCCTTGTAAAAGCTTGCCGCCATCTCTTTTGTCCAGTTGTTGACTGCTTCCTTGACCTCCTCGTCAGAGCTGAAGCGTTCTCCCGATAATTTCTCCTTTAATTTCGGGAACAGATGATAGTCGGAAGGGGCTAAATCAGGGCTATAGGGTGGATGGGGAAGAAGCTCAAGAAGCTGAGTGGTGACACGAGCGACATGAGGCCGAACATTGTCGTGGAAGAGGTGCACACCTGCAGTCAACATTCCCCTTCTCTTGTTTTTAATCAAATTTTCAACTTTTTTTACATCACTTCGTCCGTGACGAGTAAAGGTCAATCTCTTTCTTTTTCGTCCTCAAGATCGTGTCTTCCTGCTTTAAACTTCCGAACCCATCTTCCCACCATTCACTCAGACATCACATCCTCTCCATACGTAGAAACAAGCTGTTGGTGAATATCCATTGACTTGAAACCGCGAGCATGGAGAAACTGAATGACACCGCGCACAAGGATCCGAGGCAGCTTGGGAACGATGGTGGCGGGAACAGAACTGGAGGACGCCATTTGCATTACCTCTCCTGGCCGTATTAGTCGAGCGACTGAGCTAATTCATCCCGCATTCGTCCACAAGACCGTTCTCTTTCACGCAACGTTGCCGGATTTCGCATTACTCACCTTTTTAAGCCTACATAAAAAAACGAAGCCACGTTCGACCATAACTCAATAGATTTTACTAGGTAACTATAAAAGTTCTTGCCGTTTTTAATTCCGGAAAACAAAAAGATGTACACAAAAAGTAGAGTTTCGCTAGTACCCAAAGTAATTCCCATTGGCATCTAGCACCTTCTGCCAACGTGTCTCCAGTTGATCAATCCCCTGG